>QEOT01002614.1:40365-106640 GCA_003123785.1 Pterocarya stenoptera
TTGTCTTCACCGTACCTCAAATGGCGTAACAATAACAAGAGCCTCAAGAACCCCAGCACCAAACCCGGAGAATAGCCGTCCACGGTTGCTGAGCTTTCCCGTCTCGGAGTCCTTAAACGCGGACTGGAGCACAGCATTGGAGCCCATCCGAAGCGCATACTTGAGGGTCAGGTGCGTGGCAAACGGGGTCAAGCCCTTCCAGAGAGCCCGCACACCTTCGGTGCGCACAATCGTGGTACCGCAGTGGATAATCCCCTTGTAGGTCCCAGAGCGGTCGAGCTGTAGCCTGGTTTTGATGACGTCAATGGGCTGCAGACAACAAGCCTCCATGACTCCACCGAACGAGCCGGATAAGGCTTTCACGTAAGGTGGGATCGTTTTCATGGGGGTTCCCTGCGGTTGATCTTGCTTATTCATGGTTTGGGATTAGCCTTCGATTAGGGGTTGAGATTTGAGAAATTGAAACTCTTTAGGGTTTTGAAAGGGAGGGGCGGAGAAGAAAGGAGCAGGAGAAGAGAGTTGCGTTTTGTCTTCTTCCTTGTCCACTCCTCCCGGTATAGGAGGCAGGAGCTTCTCGGCTGTGGGGTTGGCTCTCTTATACAAAGAAGCGGCCCATCTGACACACGTGGCAAGATCTGGTTGCTGAACTGTAAACTGTACGGTGTCCACTGTCCACGCCAACTTGGACCATCGATTGATGATTACCGTCTACTGCTGATGCATATGCGACGCGGAAGATGGAAGTTTAAGCACTTTAAGCTAAAACAAACATGTATTTGAAGAGGAAAAAAAAAAAAAAAAAAGGTGGATTTCTGCTTCGTCAAAGAATCAAAGATTCATATGAAAACCTTTCTATGGACAACTGAAAAAGACATTTTGCTACTCATACTTTTTTTATATAATGTATTAGAAGACTCTCAATAGATTTTTCATTATATCTTTTAAAATATATCATTAAAATTTATTTTTTCTATTTTACATATTGATTTTTACAATATACCATACATCAGCTTAACTATTTTTTCTTCATATCATTTAAATATTATACTTTTTAATTTTTTTTATTCATTTTAAATATTTTCTCTTACTACCAATGATATCTTCATATATTTTGATATTTGCAATATCTCCTCATATACAATGTCATATAATTATGTTCTATTTTAAATTAATCCAAATTTATAAACTTAACCAAAAATAAAAAAGAAAAGGCTATATAATGAAAATATTCTCAAAATATATTATGAGAATATCCATTCTCGATAATTGTAAAAGAATATTCTTAAGACATTCTTTGTTATATTCCGTGAATATTCATTTTCGATAATTATGAAATAATATTCTTAAGATATTCTTCGGTATATCTTCTGAATATTCATTTTCGATAATTGTAAAAGAATATTCTTAAGATATTCTTTAGTATATACTAAGAATATACATTTGGTTTTCTCAAAACTTCAACTATAAATAACAGCATTTCTTCATAACTTTCACCAACATCTTCATTTCCATTTCTTTACAATTCTTCTTGTTTTTCTTTCTATAGAGTTCTTATGAATATCGTCTTTGAGGTATTTGACTCTTCGTCATCTGAGGAGGAGTTCGAATTAAATTTAGCTCTTAGTATGGAAGCAGAACGTTTGGGTAATGAAAGAGGCTCGTCATCAGGTCATAATTCTATTCCGCATCGTATATTCATTCGAAGAAATTCGTTTGAAGGCCACCAACGTATTTTCCAAGATTATTTTGCTGAATCACCCATAAATCTTCCGAATCTATTCCGTAGGAGGTTTCGAATGCAACGTCATCTTTTCTTGCGTATTCACGTTGCAGTTGAAGCATACGAACCATATTACGTCCAAATAAGAGATGCTTCTAGAAGACTTGGGCATTTCTCCCTTCAAAAAATAACTATTGCGATGATAATATTAGCTTATGGAGTATCTAGAGATTTTGTGGACGAATACTTAAGGATTGCAGAAAATACAGCAACCAAGTGTTTGAAGAAATTTGTTAAGGCTGTCATTAGCATCTTCTCCAACGAGTACTTAAGATCACCAAACGACAACGATATTGCTAGATTGCTCGCTATTGGAGAAAGTCGTGGGTTTCCTGGGATGTTAGGGAGTATTGATTGCATGCATTGAAAATGGAAAAATTGTCCAAGTGCATGGAAATGAATGTATTGTGGTCACATTCATGAGCCAACGATAATTTTAGAAGCCGTAGCATCATATGACCTTTGGATATGGTATGCATTTTTTGAATTACCAGGCTCTCATAATGATATTAATGTCCTAGAACATTCTTCTGTCTTTAGAGAGCTCGCTAAAGGACATACTCCAAATGTCAACTACTCAATAAATGAAAATGACTACGTTTGTCATTTCCAATGCATAGTATTAATTTGCTAATGGTATATCATTCATGATCGACGTTTGTCAAAACAATTCATGCTTCACATGGCCACAAAAAAAAACATTTTGCTACAGTTCAAGAATCAGCAAGAAAAGATGTAGAACAGGCATTTGAAGTGCTTCAAGCTTGATTTGCAATTGTATGCGGACCTGCACGGTTTTATGATTGACAAACGCTAAAAGAGATTATGATGGCATGCATAATATGATCGTAGAAGATGAGCGGCATTCTTATCTTTGAGTAGAAGACTTCGTTTATGAACAAAACGATGAAATATCTCAAGAGCCAGTGTCCCATGAGCATACAGATGAATTTGTAAACTTCATTTAACGTCATCATCACATTCGAGATCGAGGACTTCATTCTCAACTCCAATAAGATCTTATTGAACATTTATAACAAATATATAGTCAATCTTAAGTACTTGTATTTTATATTTCACTATATTTAGCCTAATGTTATATTCTTGTTTAATGCCAAGGATAATTTAAGATGTAGGTCTGTTCTATCATCAATAATGTTTATAATCTTTGCAAACTATTTTTAATAGCTATTTGCTTATTCATTAGTTTATTTTTATTTTTATAATGTTTGTTTATTAACTGTTCATCATCTATCTCCTCTTGTTCTATTTCCAGTTATCTGGTCTCTCTACTCCGTTTAGTACTCCCTCCTTCTACCTCTTCACCCTTACCCTCCACCTGTGATCTCTGTAATCTTGTGATTTAACTTGTATTTTGCTTATATTAATTTGAATACAAGTTTATTTTCATATCTATCTAAATTTTGCATATCCATATCATGTATCGGTCGGCTATGCCGCCTCATATTTGTTCATACTCATGAATGCATAAGGCTGACTCTGCTGCCTGTGCTTATTAACTGTGCATCATTTATCTCCTCTTGTTCTATTTCCAGTTATCTGGTCCCTCTGCTCCGTTTGGTATCAGAGCCATTTGGCTCCTTTTGCTAATAGTTAGTAATTACTTCTCTTCATTTCTTTCATTTTGTTTCTCTGCAATCTGATCTCTGAGTTCCTACTTTGTCTAGTATTTTTGATTCAAGAGACCTTGAACCTAGTAAGACCCGTTTGCTGAGAAAGCGTTAGGGCAGTGTGGTTCACTAGGGTGAGATGAGAGTACACGCAAGACCCTGAGGTGTGAAGAACCAGCTTGTCTAGTGACAAAAGGGAAAAAAATATTTAGATCTAATTCAACTATTAGTTCCAGGTTGTCTATACCCCCTGATATCATTAATGAGGAAGACTATATTTTTTATGAAACTGTTTCCAATTCTTGGGATATTCCAAAAATTGATTTTAATTCTATTTATCAAACTTCTTGGCTTCAAAAAAGTTTTAATGTTTCTTTTCACGTTAAAATTGTTGAACAAACCTATTCGATCTCAAAACCTGATGAAAAATGTTATCTTTTTACCAAGAAACTTATTCAAGATTCTTTGGCAAAAGGATACAAATTTTTACATATAGGTTCTGTTCAGGTTGCTGTCAAGCCTTTAACTAGGCTTGGCATACCAGCTTCTATTTTACTATGTTTAAGAGATACTCGTTTTCGAAATTTTGAAATCAGTGCTCTTGGTATTATTCAATCATCTTTGTTTAATGACCCAGTCCATTTTGATTGTTTTCCTGATATTTTGATTGATCTTGATGATCCCCATATCATCAAGGTCTTAACTTTGAATATTCAAACTCTTGGTTATGATATGCTTAAGGGATCTAAACCCCTTGCTCTTGTTTACAGGATTTATTATCGTCTCTTAAAAATGAGTTTAAATCCAAAAACTATGTTAAAATCCACTTCTGGAAAGACTCTGCTCATCCAGAGTTCAACCCAGAATGCCAACATCCAAGTTCTAAAAACCATTCACTGGAGTGATATAACTCTTCCAAAAGAATGGATC
The DNA here is from genome assembly GCA_003123785.1 of Pterocarya stenoptera. Taxonomy (NCBI): domain Eukaryota; kingdom Viridiplantae; phylum Streptophyta; class Magnoliopsida; order Fagales; family Juglandaceae; genus Pterocarya; species Pterocarya stenoptera. The sequence continues at coordinate 44,707 of QEOT01002614.1, forward strand.
TTGGAAAACGAATCGTCACCACCAAAAAATATTTCTTTAAATTCCAATATTGATTATATTCAACAATATTTAGATGGAAGTGTTAAAATCCGTTTTGATCAGACTAGTACTCCAGTCTTAAAAAGAAATTCTTCTACTGGATCTAGATCTTCTTTTGTTGGATCTGTTTCTGAGTTACCAGTAAGGAGAGATCAAAAACTCTAACAATTTCTGGAAGATTCAGCCAAAACAGCCCAACCAAATATTGATTTACCTATTAATACTGATTTAAAACTGAAAGGACTTAGCACATCCTCTCAGATTACTTCTGCATTTTATTTTTCTAAGGATGCTCAAACATCCAAGGACAAATCCGTAAAAGATGAAGCTGATAAAGATAATCATCCTTATCTCCTACGGTTTCAGATATGGCTGCATCCATTCATCCTATTCATCATAGCTTAAATGTTTTAAACAGATCTTTTAACTATGATTTGATCAAACTCTTTCATAAATATAATTCCAAAGAAAACCATGATAAGCGAAAAACTTATCATACGACTTTCTCTGATTATGAAAAACTAAGAGTTAAAAGAAAATAGAAAGAAAAGATGAATGATCTTCAAACAGAAATCATTTTCTTTGATTTTCTTGAAAACTTTTACGTTTCGAAAAATAGTTTAAATGTTGTTAAAACTGATTTTGTAAATGAGGACAAAATGGTTTTTCAATCCAGCCATCCACCTTTAGATACTGTTTTTATCCCTCATAAAGGATCTGAAATTTCTGGTACTCCTTTCAAACTCTCTCAAGCTGTGTCCAAAAAATCAGATGAAGACCAGATTTTAAAAAAAACAAACAAAATTATTCAACAAAACAATTTTGTAAACCTTGCTCTTCATACAATTGGACAACAGTTAGATAGAATTTAAGATAAAACAGATAAATCTGTTTTTACTTCTTCCTCTAACACTATTTTTACTAAATCCGAAAATCCTTTGGTCTTTTCAAAAGATCAGTTAAAAACTCCTATTATTGAAAAACCTTTGATTACCTTACCCCAATCTCGGTCCAAAATTAATTTCAAAACCAAAACCGACAAATTGGAGTTTGTTAACCAAATGCTTTTTAATCTTAAGAAAGAACAACCTTCTACCAATGCCATTGAACGCAATGGATCAGAAGTTGTTTTTCCAGAAACCACCGAAGTATCATCTGAAGATGACTCTTCTCTGACCAAAGAAATTAATTTACTTGAAAAGAATTTTATTGATTTCAATCTTACTCCTGAAATTTCTAGAATCCACTCAAAAGGACCCAAACCAATAAGTCTGACTAAGAGCTGGTATTCCAGACCTACTCCTCCTGATTTAGGATTTGAAAAAAAGGTTTTCCAAATCCAATCTTCTTTTTCTGCTGATAAAATCTACGAGTGGAATATTGACGGACTTTCTGAACAAGAGATCCTCAACACCATGAGTAAAATGTCTTTAATTTCAAATGCTTATATCAATAACAATATTCGTCAACCTGATATTATATCTATTTTAACCAATGGTTTTACTGGAGTTCTACGAAGTTGGTGGGATAAGCATCTCACTGATGATGCCAAGACAACCATTCAAAACGCAGTGCAGCGTAATGAAGAATAGTTGCCTATTTTTGATGAAACTGTTGGGATGACACATCCTGATGGCGTTAATACTATGATCTATACCCCTTCCAATATTACCAATCGAATTTCTGATTATTTAAACAATTTAAGATGCCATATTATGACTGATTACAGTTGGTATCAAGATGTTTTTATTTCCAGAGTAATGCTTCGTGACAACAGTCAGAAGTTTTACTGGAAAGAGAAATTTATTAATGGATTACCTCATTTATTTGCTCATAAAGTTAAAGATGAACTTACAGATACTTCTGGATTTCTTAATTATGACAGCTACACCTATGGTGACATATGCAGTGTAATTAAGAAATTTGGTATCCGTATGTGTAATGATCAAAGAATGCTTTGTGAACAGCTAAAGAATAGCTCGAAAGCTAAATATGAAATGGAAAACTTTTGTCAACAATATGGCTTTCCTCCTGTCGCTCCATTTCAAAGGAAGTATAATTTTACAAAATTTTCTAAACCTCACAAGGAAACAAGGAGAAAACCCCGTGATAAATTTTATAAAAAACCTCACAAAAAACCATTTTCCAAAATCAAATCCTCTCGAAATAGTTTTTCAAAAGGAAAATGTTTTAATTGTGGAAAATCTGGACATTTTGCTGATAAATGTACCCAGAAACCCAACAAATTCAAAAAAAAAAAGCTCAGTCAGCTGAATATTGATGTCTTAGATCAAGGAGAATTGTTTCGACTCCTAGAAACACATTCTGCTTCATCTGATGACATCCCGGAGTTTAGCTCTAGTGATTCAGAATATCATTCAGAAGCTAGATTTCTTGCTTCGCCTGATATTCAGCTTGGATGTCAAGATTCTTACTACTAGTCTAAAGATAAAACAATTAATGTTTTATCTAAAGATGAAGAAAATGAGAATCTTTTACTAACCCTAATTTCTCAAATTACTAATCCTGAACTCAAAGAAGAATACCTTCTTAAGTTCAAGAAGAATCTACTTCGTGAGAAACCAGAAACTTCTAAACCAAGGATTAGTTTTCAAGATACATTGGAAAATTCTCAAAAACAAAAAACCAAGGTCATTTCCATAAATGATTTACAACATGAAATAAATTTGATAAAAAAAGAGATTAATAAACTCAAATCTGAGATCAATGACTTAAAAAACTTTAAACAAGAATTTCTACATTTTCAAATAGATAAACAATTTGATCATGAGACTCCATCTGATAATGAGCAAGCAAATGATTCTGATAATGGTGATAAAGCTGAGTCATCAGCTGGAAACCATATATGTTTAGTCCATCATGCAATTCCTCCAAAATGGTTTTCACGAGTTACTATTGTTGTTTCTCATGATTTTTCATTTTCTGTTGTTGCCATGATTGACTCTGGTTCAGATTTAAATTGTATTCAAGAAGGTTTAATCCCTTCTAAATATTTTGAAAAATCCACTGAGAGATTGTCTTCTGCAAACGGATCTCAGATGAAGATCAACTACGAGCTCAACAACGCTCATGTTTGTCAAGATAATATCTGTTTTAAAATTCCTTTTGTTTTAGTCCGAAATATGTCTGATAAGGTCATATTAGGAATACCTTTTATTTCAACTTTATATCCATTCATAACTGAGCAAGATGGAATTACTACTAACCTTTTTGGTCAAACGGTTAAATTCCACTTCGCCTCACGTAATGAAATCAATGCTGATAAAGGATTGAAATCTTTGCTTTCTGCAAAAATTAAACATATGTGTTTCTTACAGCAAGAAATCAGATACAAAAGGATTTCTGATCAATTATCTAGCAAGTTACTTCAATCAAAAATTGATAATTTTCACAAAAAATTGATTTTTGAAGTTTGTTCTGATTTTCTCAACGCTTTTTAGCATAGGAAGAAATACGTTGTATCTTTGCCATATATCAAATATTTCAATGAGAAAAATATTCCAACTAAAGCCAACGCTATTCAAATGAACAGTGAGACTTTAGAAATTTGCAAAAAAGAAATTCATGATCTCCTCAATAAGAATTATAAGGCATAGCAAGTCCCCCTGGTCTTGTACTGTTTTTTATGTCCAGAAAAATGCTGAGATTGAGCGAGGAACTTCCCGTTTAGTCATTAATTACAAACCCTTGAACAAGGTCTTCGAGTGGATTAGGTACCCTATTCTCTACAAAAATGACCTTATTCAAAGACTTTGTGATTCTGTTATTTTTTCCAAGTTTGACCTTAAGTCCGGATTTTGGTAGATCCAGATTAGTGAGTCAGACCAATACAAAACTGCATTTTCTACACCCTTTGGGCATTTTGAATGAAATGTCATGTCCTTTGATCTCAAAAATGCTCTGAGTGAATTTCAAAATATCATGAACGATATCTTTAATTCATTCTCTACTTTCTCTATTGTTTACATTGATGATATCCTTATTTTTTCAAAATCCATTGATGAGCATTGGAAACATCTTGATACGTTTCTCAATATCATTAAATATAATGGTCTTGTTGTTTCTGCTCCCAAAGTCAAACTATTTCAAACCAAGATTAGATTCCTTGGCTATGATATTTCTGAAGGTAAAATCAGACCCATCAATCGGGCCATTGATTTTGCTGAAAATTTCCTGATCAAATTCTTGACAGAAAACAATTACAGAGATTCCTTGGATCTCTTAACTATGTTGCTGAATTCTACCAAGACTTGAGGAAACAGTGTCGCCCATTATTTAAACGGCTACAACAAAATCCTTTATCTTAGTCAAATATTCATACTACTTTAGTCCAAAAAATCAAGGCACATGTCAAAACTCTCCCATGCCTTGGTATTTCTACTTCCAATTCATTTAAAATTGTTGAAACCGATGCCTCTGACATTGGTTATGGTGGCATCCTGAAACAATGCATTTCACCAGGTTCTTCTGAACAAATTGTTCGCTTCCATTCTGGAACTTGGACACCTGCACAATATAATTATAGTACTATTAAAAAGGAAATTCTTTCTATAGTACTATGCATTTCTAAATTTCAATATGATTTACTTAACAAAAAATTCCTATTAAGGATTGATTGTAAATCAGCCAAATATGTTTTAGAAAATGATGTTCAAAACATTGCATCTAAACAAATTTTTGCACGATGGCAAGCTATTTTAAGTGTTTTCGACTTTGATATTGAATATATTTCGGGTTCTGAAAATTTCATCCCTGATTTTCTTACCCGTGAATTTTTGCAGACACCCAACCATGGAAAAAAAAAAAAGAAGACCTAAAGACTCTACCCTTACTTCTTCATCCATGCTTGCTTTACTCCCTATTCCCACCAAACAGCTCACCAAAACCGAGCCTGCTACTTCCCTTGATATTGTCAATAGGTTTACACCCTTAGGCAAATCTACTTCTTATGCCTTAACTTTTTTTTTTTTTTTTTTTTAAATTTTTTTTTTTAAAAAAAAAAAAAAAAAAAAAAAAAAAAAAAAAAAAAAAATTGGTCACAAATCTAGCCACCAACGTTTCTCTTTACTTCGTCCCTACATTCCAAGATGCCTCCGTCAAATGCATACACAAATTAAGGATATAGTTAGGGAATGTGTTGTTCAGCATTCTCAAGACTTCGAAGTTCAGATTTTACGGGCTAGGTAACTAGAGAAAACATATAGATAAAAATTCAATAAGGCATTGCTCCTTAACAATGAGTTGTTTATATCAAATAGAATGCTTGATACACACTTGCACTCAGTTCCCTTCCCTTTTCTGCCAGTTCCTCTAAGCTCTAGCTTTCTTACAGTTCTTTTGGTAATTTTTCCTTTACTCATTCCTTCAAAGGCAAGTGGGGCTTTGCACTAAGGATAGAATAAATTCAAACGCTGAATACAATGGAACCAAGAACACTAAGGATAAATACTGCCCAGGGAAAGAAAATAAAGGAAAATAATAAAATGAGACCAAGAACACTACACTAAGGATAAATACTGCCCAGGGTAGGAAAAATGAAGAGAAATAATAAAATGGGACCAAAAACACTAAGAGATTATATTCCACAAAAATACATTCTCACAAACATGTATAGATTCTCACGAAGGTAATATTCAATGTGGAAGAAAGTTGAATGTAAGAATTTTCAACAATAAGTTTAAATTGTCATATCCTGAACATAGTGATTAAAGCGAACTCCATAATATAGTAAGTTCAGATTCTAACTCATTTATTCACATAATACTCATTCATGTTCATTCATTCACATAATCTTCTTAAATCATTCACAACTACACTTTAGTATCCCACCATCATAATTTTCCTAACAAAGAACACATTAGATTATTCAGACAGTTTAGTGTGCGAATTGTGTTATGTTCTATACAAAAGAAAATCTGGACTATCCATTAGCTGCGTTGTGGCTTTAGGTTTGTGCATATTTCTATACAAAAAACTATCAAAATAACTTCCAAATGTGGCTGAATTTGCGGCTTCAGGTTTGTGCTATGTTCTATACAAAAAACTATCAAAGGAGCATTCCCAAAAGTGGTTTTTTATTATTACCTTTCAAAAAATGTTCATTTACAGCCCATACACCACCCAGTCATGGCTTTGTAGATATTTGCTTCTCAAGTATTTTCAATTGGAGGCTACGGAAATACTCTTGATGCTTTGGAGGCAAACTTGAGATGTCCATTCTCATAATTTTCTTATCTTCTCTCCTTTGATCCAAATCAAGCCTATTTTTTGTAAGGCGGATAAGCTCTTTCCTATCTTCTCCCTTCTCAGCATTTGCTCTCTTCTTCTCCTCTCTCATTTCAGTCACCAAATCAGCAAGATTGGAAGAGGTGCTATCTTGTCTCTTTCACTTCTTTTCAACCTTCTTTCCAATGGGTCTCTCTAGATTCACATCTATAGATGGAGATATGATGTCTTCATCTATAGATATAAACTTTGGCACATGAGCATATGGGATTATTGATCTTCTATTAGTTTTCACACTACCCTCAACCATAGTTTGTTTCCATTTTGGATGATGCCTTAGAATAGTCCAACAATGAAGGAACTTGAATGTCGCGAACTGGTTACTTCGATAAAGCTTCTTTTCTTGCTCAATCTGAAAAATCATTAAATTAGATGTGAAATATATATAATATAATGTCATTTAAACAATAAAATTAAAAGATATTGTTTGTGCACCTTATCTTGTTCAGTAACCCCACTTGGAGACCTTCCTTCAATTTGAGCTAAGGCTCCACAAAACTTATTTGTAGCATGTTGGATGGTTAATCATCTATTTGTGAGAGAGCTTGAACTATGTTCACAAGATGTGGGTTTCTTTTCTTTTTTTTTCCTGATAATATTCATGTACTCTAACCCAAAATGAATGTTTGGATTGATCAACTCCATTGATCGGGTCCAAACTCGTATTAAGCCAAGTTGACACTAGTAAATTATTCTCCTCAACACTAAAGTTTCTTTGTCTAGATTTTAATTTTCTAGCAGTAGCTTGTTTTGGGTTGGGAGGAGTTACTTGAGATTCAAATTCATTCAAAGATGTGAGGAGGCAGTCATTGTAACTTTCTTCTCCCTCCTGTAAGAGGGCAGTGAAGAAATGAACTCGATGGAGTTGTGAATCCATCATTCAAAGGAAAAAAAAAAAACAAAAGAAAAAAAATGGGATCATGGAGCTCAATAATTCTATCAATTAAAAAGTTAGTCAAATTAAATTTTATTAAGTACCACTCGTTGATTAAATTCAATTAAAAATTTTACTGATCTTATCAAATGGGGATAACAGGGCAGGTTAGTGGTGGACAAAAAAAAAGGGGGAAGTTGATTACACGAAGCCAACCTTTTTTTTTAATACATTTTGCTCCCATCTATCTATACCATCGAAAAGGCTAAACATTCAACCCAATACCATCAAAGGCAACTATCTATATACCCTCTACCAACCCCATTCAATTCATATTTATATATATAATGAAGTTGGGAGACAACAAGTAGAATCTCCCAGCTTGAAAATTTCCAGATGGTAAATAATACAGCAGGCTAAACTGAAATGAAGCCAAATAAAACACCATGTTTTATAAATTCACCCCAAATAAGAAAATGCAGGGACCCTTAGATGGATGGCACTTTTGGAGCTTTTACAACATACAAATGGTCAACATTTACAGCATATAAATTGATTCAACAAATAATAAGAGATTATATTCAGTAAGCCAACCATTTTTGTTAAGACAACCATTTAACTTCAATAAATTTCACTAAGCCAACATTTTTGTTAAGACATTTTGCTGTTTCATCTATATTCTATCCATTTCTCTTAAATAGCATACAATCGAGTTCAAGACTCAAAAGTAATACATAATTAATGATAACTAGAATTGGTTTTCAACTATCGAAAAGGCTAAACATTCAGCCCAGTACCACTTCATTTACATCTATACACCCTCCACCAACCCCATCCGATTCATATATATATATATATATAGATGGATAATTGTGAAGAAGAAAAATGTGAGAGTTCCAAAGAAAGACGCCAATCAACAAAGTAGACAAGAGGTATCACCAACTTAATTGAGATAATAGGCTTTCTAGTTGTGTTTTAAGTTTTGGATGGGATGATTTTCAATCATGGAGGTTATAATTTCCTTTGCAATTTTATGGAGTTATTATGTTTTACTTACAAAAAAAAAAATCCTTTGCATAATGCTAATAGGCCTACGTTAAATCCTCTTCCACCATAGTCTGAAGCTTTTTCTTTTGTTTTTTTGTTTTTTGTTTTTTTGAAGAAAAGTTTTTTCTAGTTATAAGAATGTATCCTCGGCAGAGCATATTTTAAAGAAGAAAAATATGCGGCCATTCTCGTCCCTCCCAGAATCTAATAAAAAATCCTAAATATGCGACCATCCCCAAATCTGAAGAAGAAAAAACTCCAAAAAAATACCAACATGCTTGAAAATTCAAGATTTCATCTACTAAAGATTATTACATAACTTATTCGAAGGAGAATAGAGAGACTGAGAGAGAAGAGGTTGAACCATACCCAAAACCCACTCGGAATAGGAGTTACGACGGGGATAGATGGAAGATGATCAAGAGGCAACTGTGGAATGATGCTTGCACTGGAAAGGACGCTGATTTGAAGACGAGCAGAAGGCACCTGTGAGGAAGGGAATGTGCGAAATAAACGGATGGAGTGTGAAAAGGGGTTGAAATGAAATAAACTAAAACACAGTAGGGAAGGGAAAAGTACATAGATGAGAGAGAAATAGTTAAAAATAGATTTACAACTCTGAACAACGGTACTAGCGGTAACACTGTAGAGAATTGGAAATTACGGATGAAATAGATCATCTGTTTTGTTGGACGCCTCTTTCAGAATTTCTTCAAAATATACAGAAATAAGGGATTTAGATAAGCTGTTGGGAGTGCTCTACTAGTTATGGTGCAACATGCCAGACACGTTTTCCTAGTTGAGAAAAAAATATTGTACAAATACTATGTTTAAGCAATAAGTAAAGACTGTATAAAGATGCATAATAATTACATTTTATTTGTGGAGTACTAAGCAAAAGACTAGTAGTTTAGCAAAAGAAGCAACATACTAAGTTTAACAAAGTTGAGAAAAAAATATTGTGAGAATACTATGTTAAGCAATAAGTAAAGATTGTATGAAGAGGCATAATAATTATATTATATTTGTGAAGTAATAAGCAAAAGACTAATAGTTTAGCAAAAGAAGCAACACATAAGTACTGAGTTTAGCAAAAGAAGCAATACATGAGTACTGAGCAACACATAGTTGGCCTATTAGAGTGGCTTTTGCGTAGTTTGGAGGATGCATCCATTCAAGAGCTATGTTACTGTTTCTTCTACAGTATGAATGGAAATGATGTTGACTTTTTTGTGATGTTATTGTTTCCATTGATCCATATTTACAGTAAGTAGAAATATTATTCTATTATCCATAAACAAAATAACACATATTGTCATAATAAACAAAAACAATAGCTAGAATGTTCCTTTTGTCCCCAAAGAGAATGAGATAAGTAAATAAAATTTAAATAAAATAATAGAAGATCGTTATAAAAATGATTCCAAATTATTTACATTTGTTGGGGTCGATTATAAGAATAATAAATTAGTTTAAATAAGTTGTTTCATAATTTGTATTAAGAAAATCATAAAATAAAATTTTAAACGATTTGAAGGGAATGAGTGAGTGTAAAAAAGAAAAAAATTTTTATTATAAGAGTTGATTACCTCACCAGTATGCTCCATAAAATCAATTGTTGTACAACCTAAAGCTTCATCTGCAATTGAGCCAAATATAACTGCAGCCAACTGTCCTGTACCATCATCTACATCTACATATGATCGAAAATCATTTAATAATTATTGGGTAAAAATTATGAATATATTAATAAAAATTAATATTTATGAGTAATTAACAAATCCACCATAAATAAATTTAAATCCCAAAATATATTTTTTTGTTGTTGGCCTAACTTACTTATATTCTCAAAAGTTAAAATTTATTTGTTAAAAGATATTGTTCTAATTATGACATATTTATTTTTCTACATACAGGAAATTCGTTATTTTTTATTCTAATTATATATTAGAATAATTTTGATTAGTGTATTAAAATGGTATTGGGTCTGCTTTTGCTATAGTGTGCATTTTTAGATTCCTGGCCCAGCCCATGCTTTCTAAGCCTATAAGCTCATAAAAAATTAAAACCCAACCATAAAAGTTTAATTCTGGTGTTGTGTGTGAGATTTAGGCCCTTGTTAAAAGATATTATTCTAATTATGACTTATTTATTTTTTTATATACAGGAAATTCATAATTTTTATTCTAATTATAAATTAGAATAATTTTGATTAGTGCAATAGAAAATTATATGTATTAAAAGTGCATTCCTGGTCCAGCCTGTGTGTCTGCGCCTATAAGCTCATCAGGAAAAAGATCCCAGCTGTTAAAGTTTCATTTTTGCGTTGCATGTGAGAATCAGGCCCAGTGTGTGTGAGCTCAAATCCTGATGACAAAATAAAACTCAGCCCCTTTTATTTTAAGGAAAAATATTGATAGAAGCCACTGTTTGCAGCATCTATTTTGTACACATCATGTGGCTTCATCCATACTGTCTATTTCTTAAAGTGAAAAAAAAATGAAAGGATGAAAAAAAGCCACATAGTAAGTGCAAAGTGTGCACTCACAATAGTGGCTTCTCTCTAGCATTGCTCTTATTTTAAACAACACCGTTTATTGATGAGAATCTCTTCATTTCCCTCCTACACCACCCCTCTCTCTCTCTCTCTCTCTCTCTCCCTCCCCTATAGCTTGCTTGAACTGGTGCCCTCCACTGTAGCTCACACCCAAGCAGACGATAGCCCACGCCCACGCTCACGCCTCCATGCCTTCACGCAATAACAGCCATTGTAGCCTCTGTGTCAAGAGGCCATAATAGCCACCGACGCCCACACCCAAGCTGCGATTCTGCGATGCCGTCCTTCCAGCCATGACGTCGTCGCGTAGAGCAGATCTTCAATCTCTCTCTCCCTAATTTTTTCTTTTCTGCCTCTATGTTACACGCCGAAAGCACAAAGCAAGAAACAAGGGAGTAGTCTGAAGAGGAGAATGTCGGCACTTAGAGTTATTCCATTACTTACGTAATGGGTTATGTTGTGTACGCGTGAGGGCTCGAGTCAGGCATATGGACCACGGCTAGAAGCACAAAAGACTTATACTCATTTGGGCTGCGTATGGGCCGAGAGGGCCTGATCCATTATTTCATTTATGCTAGTTTAATTCCTTAAGTCTGTAACTGAATATTATAAGGGTAATCTGCCTTTTAATCTTACTAGTATATCTAGGCATAGTAACGGCCGAGAGAGGCATGCCAAACGTGAATAATCTTTTTGTTATTCTTGTTTTCATCTAAGGAGGAGCTCCCCTTGAAGAAATCACTATCTTTTTCTACTAAATACATATGAAATATTCATCAGATTGTGCATTTATCCTTAAATCCCTAGTTTGATCTATTACAATCTGTGCCACCGTAGCCCCATGAACCGAACTTAGTTAAACGAAGGTGGGAGTTGAAAGAAGGTGTTCTGGATTTGTGATTCTCAGTTGGGTTGGGTTGCTGGATGGGAGTTGAACGAAGCTGTTCTGGGTTTGTGATTCTCTCTGTTGCGGTGTTCTGGGTGATTATAGCGGTGGGACTTGAAGGAAGGTGGTTGGTTTTGTGAGTGATTTCTGCATTGGGCGAGTGATTTCTGGGTGACTGTTGCGGCGGGAGTTGAACGAAAGTCGTTGAATTTTTGGGTGATTTCTGCTTGGGTGAGTGATTTCTAGGTGGGAGTTGAATGAACACAACAACCAAAACAAACAAACAAATCCTAACTTGACTCTCACATTCACAGCATGTTGATGAGAGAAACAACAATAGAATGCAAAGTAAACATACAGCAAACAGAAAAGATGAGAAATACATTTCAAAAGAAAAGGAAAAAATCTAAAACAAACGTACCCACAACACAACCGAACCCACAGCAAAGAACAGCAGTCGACTCTACTGCCAATGCAAACTCCTCTTCGTCCCTCACCTCCAAAACCCTTCTCACCCATCAACAGACAAATATATCTCTTTATGCTGACAATCCATCACACCAACATACTGTAGCATAAAAAAGAATCACAATTTCGTCTTGAGAAGATAAACTCAGTTAGAAAGTAATTAAACAGGGACAAAGACGTAAATTTTCATAAAAAAAAAAACCAATAATAAGGATAAAATGGAAAAATAATAAATGCAGAGGGATAATGTTGGAAACAAAATTTGGAGAAAATTATTGTTCATCTGCAGTTACACAACAATTAGAGGCAACTAAATAGGATCAAATATGTAAATCTATTAATAAATTAAAAGGACAAGAATGTAAATTTTCAAATAGAAGAAAAGCAATGATAAGGATAAAAAGTGAAAAGCAAGAATAAAGAGGGACAAAATGAGAAAACAAAATTTGAAGAAAAAATATTGTAGCTTGCTGCATAGGCTCTTTTATTCATAGAATAGAAATTGATGAGGAGAGAAAGCAAATGTACCTTTAAAATGATAAGGATTTCGAATCATACTTCTTGTCTCAACCTCGACACTAGAAATGAAAAAGAGATACACAAGATGTTAACATAAAAAAATGCAGAGTCTGAAAGGGGAGATCCATTCCCGGGACGCGCTGAGATGGGTTGGGCCTTAATTGGTGTTGCTTGGAGCCCCCGATAGTAGTTTGGTACAGCTATACGATGCTAGTGCATACATCCATGGTAGTAAATAGTCTTTAAATGCAGAGGAAACAATAAGAGACGAACACATAGATTTACGAGATTCGGCACTAAAGTCTACATTCACAGGGATAACTGTGAGGGGATTTTTCAACCGACCCATGGGATATCCTAGGCTAAGCCCATTTTTTGGGGGGGACCCATTAGGAGAAATGAAAGAATGAGGGAAATAAGGGGCAAAGGCATGGGAAGTGCAGTATCAGACATGAGAAAGTAATATCAGGAGAGGAAAATAAATAATTTAACATAAAGCAAGGGAAGGCAATGTGTAAGATGTCAGGAGAGAAAAGTACGGAAGTGACTTAAAGCAAGAGAAGGCAAGGTGTAAGGTGTCAAGAGAGAAAAGTAGGGAAGTGACTTAAATCCAAAGGGGGCAAGAGATAAAGGCAGGGGGACCTACAGATTCAGGGGACTTTTAGACTTCCGACTTCGGGGTTCTTCTTCGACTTCTTCTTCAACCTCAAAGCTCCAGATAGAATCTCTTCTCTAGTAAATAGATCTACAGCTTCCATTGTACAGTGAGGAATGAGAGGCCATGAGAGACTGTCAACAATTTCGCGTACCTTTGGGCTAAACTCCGACAACTCAGGTTTTCAATAACAGGCCTACAAAAGATGGAGAGAAGTGCAACTTGAAGATAGCAGCCTAGGGGCCAAGTAACCTTTGATGAAAGTTACTAAATATTCTTGGAAGTTTGTAGATAAATAAATGAGTTAGGGATTAGAGAGCTTTTTGGTACCTGGAGCTGGCTATTTATACTGTGGTTTGAAGGAGGGTGCAAATAGTCTTTTTCTCCACACAGTTTGTGCCTTCCTTTCTGCTGTCAAACCCTCTTTAATGCGGCGTGGCTCCGCGTCAGCTCTATAAATGTGACATGTAACTTAGCAACAGTATCATTAATGTGGCGTGGTTCTCTGACCCTACGTTTGGTCTATACGAGCTGTAGATGATCTAATACTGGATCGATGGCTCTCCATATTTCCCGTTGCTCTCTAAGTAGGTCCCTGGGTTCTGAAGGCAGCTGCAAAATATCAAACTGATCTGTCTTATCGACTATTCGGCACTCCTTCTTGGTAAACATTTCGTCCCTTATGCAAATATAGGAGCCCTCGGGACGAGCACTAGGCCGAAGCACAATGGATCTTAAGTAGTGGGGAAAATTCCCTAACATAAGACATAAAGTTTCTTCAAAAAAATCCAAACATAATAGAATTATTAAAAAAAAAAAACTAACAATAACATATTTATTTAAAAACATAATCATAAAAGAAAAACAAAAAAAACTGACTTACAACGAGTACATTTTTGGTAATTAAGCTCGATCAGTTGTGAGATTCAATAGAAAAGAAAAACTGTACAGGATAGTTGAATAAAAGAGAGTATTAAGAAGGAAAAAGAGATAAATATAAAAAATCAATTAAATTAATCAAGAAAAATTTTTGGGGACTCTTTGAGGCCTTAGGCGACAGCCTAACTTACCTAGTGGATGAATCAGTCGTGAACATACCAAATTAAATCAGTTATTTTGTAAGTACTCGTTGTAAACCTAGTACTTCACTTCTATTATGAAATTTTTAAGGTAAATTTGTTTACAGCTTGTGTTATGAACCACGTCACGACACGACACGACTTAAATAGGTCCATGTACAATATTTTGTAGAAAGAACAGCCTACGGTATGAGTAATTTAGAATTTTTCTGCCCACTACTGTTAACAAAAAACACATGGCCCAACCACAAAATTCTCTAAAATAAATATAAAATAAATTTTTGTAGTAGAGAACAATTTCTAAAATACAAAAATCGAGATAAAATCTAAAAAGAGAGAAATAAACATAAATATGGGCATACTGGTTTTTTTTTTTTTAATTGTCTTTCAATTTATGTTAAATAGTTTTGGTTTTTTTTAAGAAATTAATGTTGACACGTAGGAGCTTGTAATTAGTCCACGTATTTTCAATTAATAGTCATGAACGAAAAAATTAACGGTACTAGACCCCATTCATCCCCTATAAAAATCTCACAGAAACCTAATCCTAAGTCAGCGATAATACAAGGGGTGTACTGTCGTGTACATAGTACGACTAAATTAACTAATTTCAATTATCGTTTTTTGCAACAATTTATTTATTTTTTAAATGAAAGTTTCCACCACGCAATTTCATAAACTGTCACATATTTTCAATTTTATTAATTGACTGAAAAATTAAATTATAGATCTCTTTCTAATTAACTACCTTACAAATATAATTTTTTTTTTTTAAAAAAAAAAAACTATCTTATAACATGGCATGGTTTGTGTGACACATGAAATTATAAAAATATAGGTCCATAAAGAGTTATAAAAAATCATTTTACAAGTCAAAGGCATGTAACCTGATTTTATTAACCTTTTGCCTCCAAAATAGAAGTCTCGGATTCGTAATCCCCTCTCATCAAATCTACTTTACATTAAAAATAATTCTATAATCTCCTAAGCTACATTAATTCAAAAGGTAATTTTCAATAATACTTTTTGTAAATAAAAGAATTTTCAATGTTATAGTGATAATTGCACTTTTTGGTTTTTGGAACAAACAAGAAGCTTTTACAATGGTAAGGATAATCATAATATCTTAGGATGTTGACCTCTTCGGATCATAATGCCTCTGTGTAACGGTTGGCTCTATAGCCTATATTACTTTCTATAGCAGAAGCTAACTTTGTTTACGTCTCCTTGCCTGCATTGACAAATCTTTTCCGTGTATGAAAACGACATATAATACCACAATGCTTATCATATAATAACTACCTAAATGCAGTCTCCAAACATCTCAAAAATAAATAAATCTATTTGCAAGCGTATCTATTGACGCATCAAATACACTACAATTTATATAAAAATATATTAATACTTTGATTCTTCTTGTAAATATAATGAATCTCACAATAAATAATATGTTACACATTACACTCGCAAATGACATAACTTGAAAAAAGAGTACAACAACCTAAATCGATACAAAACATCATAATGATGCGTCTTTGGTAAGTCGGTGAAATGATTTTCAGCTAACTTCTAAGTTACGATTCTTTCAAGACCTTGTTTTAACATTACAGTTGGGTCTTTCGGCCTCCAAATTAGATCGAATATCGACAATCTTTTTGGGGTTGCAACTCAAAACTTTTCAACTTCCCACTCACAAAAGGGTTTAACAAAAGTAAACAAGCGTGCATTGATGTGGTAAGTTAGATTGTAAAATTATTTTTATTATANCATGAACGAAAAAATTAACGGTACTAGACCCCATTCATCCCCTATAAAAATCTCACAGAAACCTAATCCTAAGTCAGCGATAATACAAGGGGTGTACTGTCGTGTACATAGTACGACTAAATTAACTAATTTCAATTATCGTTTTTTGCAACAATTTATTTATTTTTTAAATGAAAGTTTCCACCACGCAATTTCATAAACTGTCACATATTTTCAATTTTATTAATTGACTGAAAAATTAAATTATAGATCTCTTTCTAATTAACTACCTTACAAATATAATTTTTTTTTTTTAAAAAAAAAAAACTATCTTATAACATGGCATGGTTTGTGTGACACATGAAATTATAAAAATATAGGTCCATAAAGAGTTATAAAAAATCATTTTACAAGTCAAAGGCATGTAACCTGATTTTATTAACCTTTTGCCTCCAAAATAGAAGTCTCGGATTCGTAATCCCCTCTCATCAAATCTACTTTACATTAAAAATAATTCTATAATCTCCTAAGCTACATTAATTCAAAAGGTAATTTTCAATAATACTTTTTGTAAATAAAAGAATTTTCAATGTTATAGTGATAATTGCACTTTTTGGTTTTTGGAACAAACAAGAAGCTTTTACAATGGTAAGGATAATCATAATATCTTAGGATGTTGACCTCTTCGGATCATAATGCCTCTGTGTAACGGTTGGCTCTATAGCCTATATTACTTTCTATAGCAGAAGCTAACTTTGTTTACGTCTCCTTGCCTGCATTGACAAATCTTTTCCGTGTATGAAAACGACATATAATACCACAATGCTTATCATATAATAACTACCTAAATGCAGTCTCCAAACATCTCAAAAATAAATAAATCTATTTGCAAGCGTATCTATTGACGCATCAAATACACTACAATTTATATAAAAATATATTAATACTTTGATTCTTCTTGTAAATATAATGAATCTCACAATAAATAATATGTTACACATTACACTCGCAAATGACATAACTTGAAAAAAGAGTACAACAACCTAAATCGATACAAAACATCATAATGATGCGTCTTTGGTAAGTCGGTGAAATGATTTTCAGCTAACTTCTAAGTTACGATTCTTTCAAGACCTTGTTTTAACATTACAGTTGGGTCTTTCGGCCTCCAAATTAGATCGAATATCGACAATCTTTTTGGGGTTGCAACTCAAAACTTTTCAACTTCCCACTCACAAAAGGGTTTAACAAAAGTAAACAAGCGTGCATTGATGTGGTAAGTTAGATTGTAAAATTATTTTTATTATAAAGTATATCTAACATATCACATAAAATCACATTAGTTTCAATTTATTTTTATAAAATCTCTTTGTAGCTATAATACTTCTCAATAAATACAAATACGTAGTACTCCTATCCTATCACTAGATGCCAAGTAATTAAATATGAGTGTCCATGTAAATAGTTTTAATTACATGACATGGTATCGACTAATTTTCTTCCACTCATTGAATATTCAAAAACTTTATGTGTGATTACTTTTACGTACTCTTTTCACTTTTGCAACATTATGGGTTCCAAGATTGAATTAGGGTTTTTCCATTCAGCCAAAGTCATGTTTATTGTTTCACGGAGCAGAATAGCAGACAAGTGGAATCAGGAGTGAAATCCATCTGAAAGTTTATTGGTCAAGAGAGAAGACTAGGGAGAACAACGGTCAGATGCACATCTGAAATATAAAAAAGTACAATTTAAGAAAATGAAAAATGAAAATTCTGAAATTCCACAAAATGCCGTGATAGGATGGATGAACTCGTTAGAAATGTGATAAAATCTCATTTCAAACTGAATGAAAAACCGAATTTAGAGTACTATCAAGATTGCATTATTTAGGCATCCGTGCAAGGCAAATTAGGATATCAACAAAGAACAATGGTACAACAAACACCACGTATACAACAACTGCTGTCTAGGTCTGGCCTTCTGCTACAAGAGAAGCAGCAAAACTGGGAAAGCCTACATTGATCTTTTTTCAGGCAAAGAGGAAAAGAGGAAACTCTGACATAGTTTAATCAGCACAACATGCTTACAAACTAGATAGGAGTAGCTTCGCACCTTAACCCCTGTTAAGAGTGCTTTTCACTCTGCATCCATGTATTCTCTCCCTGCTGCAGCATATAGCAAGCGGTACATGATAAAAACTAATGGCTGGTTGCTAGAGCAGTCACCAAAAGACCTAGCACAAGAAATGGCTGGGCGCTTGCCTGAAATAATATATATAAGAAGTTATATTTTAGTCCGTATTGCCAAGGATAATAACCAGCTTTACAGAATGCCTAAATGGGCAAACCAGTATTGAAAAACCCTGCTTGGGTTGTGCCACAACATCTAGGAGTACCATAAGGTGATCCCAAATCCCACATGGAAAGATCTTAGAGTATAGGATGCTGAAGTATTAAGGATTTATAATCCACACTATTTTGAATACGTCACCCATAAAGCACCTGTTTGGGTTGTTTTGGAGCTTGGACGTGTTATGACACATGACATAATAGACTAGAATCAGAATCTATAATCTGGAAGCTCTACTGGTGCATCTGACCAATGAGACAGCTATCGTCTGCTAGTAGTTCATGTCCACTAAAAGTTGTTTGTATTAAAAGGCATATTCTCAACGAACTTGATCTAACAGTATGTTCACATTTCAGAAAATTCTGGTGGTACCCAATGATCAATATGTACCTGATATTTGACATCATACTTGACAGGATCTTTAAGAAAATACTGAAACTGCAGTGCACAAAATTGGTATTAGCAGAGTGCTTATTTTGTAAAATAATGACAAAGAAATGGCACTGTATATGAGTATATACTATAATCAGAACAGCATAATGCTTGTCATGAATGGCACCTATTATAACTTGAAGCAAAGAAACACCACTGTATATAAGTAAATACTATAATCAGAACAGCATAATGCTTGTCATGAATGGCACCTATTATAACTTGAAGCAAAGGAGAAAATAATTCAGTATATAGGCGGCAAGATATACCTGAACTGAGACTTACTAGAATGAAAAAAAAAAGGGACTAAATATTCAAGGTCAAACCTTAAATTTCTACAGTCAAGAACAAGTGTAATGGCTTTACCTGAAAAACAACTTGTGGTATTATCAAAGCAAGTAAGGCTAAGGCATAGTATGGTTTACCAACCCCAAGCAGATAACCTGCAATCATCAATTCATTATTGAAAATGGAAGGTAAATTTCAACATAATACCAGCACCAAATAAATATGGTTAAAGAAATAGTAAAAAGTATCGTACCTGCTATAGATATCTGAGTTATGTCGATAGCGCCAACACAAATCCATTTAGCAGTTTCAGCACCAAAAGCAACTGGAAGTGACTGTTCAGAGAGGCATTACCATACATAAGGATGTGGTAGCTACTTCTAAGGATGGGCAATAAAGTGTTTCTAACACAGCAAGAATTTGTACTACAAGAACGTAAGAGATAATATAGGTACCTGAAGTCCCAATGCTCTATCTCCTTCAACACTTTTGAAGTCATTGACAATGGCAATACCCAACTGAAATGTGATGTAGCAATAATCAAATATTGATTATTGGATCACATAGTTAACATACATAAACAGACACTCCCAAAAACCTTACCCCGGCTATGCTATACAAGAGAGTCAGAACAATTATGTCTGGTGTAAGTGTCCCAAATAAAGCCTGACCAGCCCACCTGTCAATAAGCGATTGAATTTAAACTAGTTATGTAACATGGTGGAAGTCCTTTATTCACCCCAAAAATTAGACTTATGAAGTTATGATCCTTTTATATTAGTCCATTGTAAGAAATTCGCATTGAATTAACATTTTTGAGCCACCCCATAGAGAAGAATGAAACCTATAACCTGAATGACTTTCCTTCCTGAAAGGCATCCAACCCAGAAACAAATAACAATGACGAATATCCAGTTCAAGAATCCTCAGCTATAAGAAATGGACAACCAGAAACGGTGTGGTAATTTTCCCAAGGAAAAACTTTGGAATTGACTACCATCGCAACTCAATTAAGTCAATTTTGATCACAAAGGATTACTTGCTTAGATCCATCATATACATCCTGGCCTCCTCACAAGCACCATGTGAAAAAGCACCTACAACTAGGCACACTTTTTTCTTGATAGGTATAAACGAATAGAAAAATGAAACTGGAGGAGCGGATAAGATTATGTGGTCACAATCCAAAAAGTGGAATTTTACTGTACAGTCATACTATAAGTCCCTCATGACACACTCTACAAGAACATTCCCATGGAAGAACATATGGAAGACTAAGGCCCCCCTAAAAGCTTCTTTTTTTGTATGGACAGCTTCACTAGGGAAGATTCTTACCTGAGATAATCTAAGGAAACGCCACTCATTGTATTGGATTGGTGTTGTATGTGTAAGAAGGGAAGAGTCTATAGATCACCATTATTGCATTGTGATGTAACCATGAGCTTATGGAATGATATCTTTGCTAGAGTGGGACTCCTTTGGATAATGCCAAGAAGGTTTGTTGACTTTTTGGCCAGCTGGAGAGGCACTCAAGGTAACTCTCAAATCACAGCTATGTGAAAGATGATACCCATTTGCCTATGGTGGTGCATATGGATGGAGAGGAATGGTCAGAGTTTTGAGATCGCGAATGGACAATGGACGAGATTAGAACTTTTTTTCTTCATACATTATTACATTGGTCAATTGTAATAGACTTTAATGGCGTGAACGTACATGATTTTCTTGTATCTTTAGACAGTCATGCATAGGTGTGGTTCTTGTATATGTCCCGTGAACTTGGCTTCGCCTATTTTTAATAAAATTCCTATTTACTGATAAAAAAAAAAAAAAGAATAGAAAAATGAGTTCAAGAAAGGAAGAAGTATATATGTTAACAACTCTGGATCTGTCTACATTTATATTAGCAAGGGCAGTAAAATATAGGCTCTTACCAGGGCAAACTAATGTAACTTGCTCCCAGGGCAAAATTTCCAACCCATCCATTCTGTTTCAGCTGCAACCGGATTTGGAAGTCAGTCATGGTTTAAGCAGATTTTCCACTAGACATGAAGGAAAGTAGAATGGTTTGACTTATTGAAAAGGATGACCAAAAAAAAAATAAGCACCTTCAGAGGTGGAGCAGAGTATATGTAAGAAAGTAAGGATCCGCCAACAGCAAGGTAAAAAACTGTAGGGAAGTCGTGCCCGGCCTAAAAAGAACAAGGACTCAGGAACTGGTATTCATCTTCAATACTTGTATAATTAGTAAAACTAAAACCCATTAAAATTACCCACCCAAATGTCTAAAAGACCAGCAAGGCCAAGTCCTCCCAAAAGCAACAACCAAATTTGTGTAATGACCTGAGGAAACATTTTCAAAAAAGAAGGAAATGATTATAAGTGAACCACGCAGCAGTACTTGTGTGCAAGCAAGACAATTGATTAGATTGAATTAAGTTACATGCCTCACTCTCAGATATAGCTCCCGAAGGAATTGGACGATAAGGTTCATTTATTGCATCAATTTCTCGGTCATACCAATCATTAAGTGTCTGAAACGTGAAACAATCAGAGAAGTTTACATTCGATGAGTTGAAGCTCTTGGGCGGTGGAAGTGGAGCCCTATGATATATCTCCAAGAATTGTACCTGGGTATTTTTTTTTTTTTTTTATAAGTAAATTGTACCTGGGTATAACCAGTTAGAAATGGGCCAGACATCATCATGCAAGCAATTGATTTGGCAACATCCTCCAAGTTCCAGTGAAAATTTCCTGCCGTCAAGAAAAACCGAATCAGAAGAATAAAATATGAAAACATGCTCACAGACACACTACGGACACATTAAAAACATAGTCTTGTGTATAAGCGCATGGAAAAATTCTTGGATGGTAAATGGATCTAAGCCTAAAATTTGACAGGATTTGTCACAGATAGTTAGGCAAACCCATGGCTGACTATGCTAAAAGTGAATGTATCAAGACGGGGAGATATTTAGTAGAGAAAAGCATATATATTCTCTGCTTGCAAGTCGTACTGACTGGAAATAACACGTGAAAGACGACCAGACAATGGCTAAACCAACAAAATCCTAATACGAGGATTAGGATATTCCTAACAAAAGATGCTACTGATTTTGCAGTATGCAAAGAGGGTACCTGAAGCAGCAGCTCCGCAAACCACTCCCCATACGAGTGGAGGCCAAGTAACAGGCTTTGTAAGTTGAAGTCGTATCTTCCATTTATTCTGCAAATATAAATCACAAGTTCACAACGTCTTCTCCAGTTTAAATGCTTATCTATAACATTAAACATATACACTACGTATATGTAGTAAACTGCTTCAGAAAGCCAAGCCTAAATTAAATTAGACAAATTTACAGTAAAGTCGTGATAATTATACTTGAAAAGTGGAAATCTCGAACAAGTCACTACATGAAAGTTGTAAATTTGTAATTGAAATGGGAACAATTAGCATTCAAGATCCGGTTCAAGTTATGCCTAGAGAACACGAAATTAACTTCAAAATATATAGCTCACGCCTCACAGTTTCTTGCGCCGCTCCTTTGATGCCGAGAAGCTGATTGAAATTGGAACCACTAGCAGCCGGCGCCTTATCTGGTGCCTTAGATTTAACTGCTGAAAACACAAATAATTGCTACCATAAAGGCCTTGCACCTCCTCATTCTCAATTGCTATTTTATGGAGTAACTAGTTCCTAACTACTAATATTAACTTCAATTTCTCGCTGACAACCAGAAATTTATAAAAAGAAGAAGACAAAATCATTGAAGCTCAAAAGACCTTCGTTTGCATCGGTCTCCGCTGCTCTAATCGTAAGTCTCCTTCCTGTAAATTTCGCAGAATCTCTCAGTACCGAGAAAGCATGCAACTTAAGTTCGAGCACTGAACCGAAGGCCGAAGTTTGGTTGCTAAGAAAAGTATAGTAAGTAGAATTAAATTTTCAAAAATCTTACAAAGAGGTCAATATGAAACGGTAGTTTAAGATTCCAAAATTTCATTTCTTTTACGAAGTTTTTCTCGGCAACCAAACGAAGCATTTATGGTTGAAGGAACTCACGGGTGAAGGACACAGAAATCGCTGTCAAAACGGGCGGCCGAGTTCGAATTCGGTTGGAGTTAAGATTCGACAAACAAACGGAAGAAACATTGCTCAGAACGGACGCCATAGGAGACTGAGCTTCTAAATAGCTCAGGGAGAAATAGAGAGAGACTCCGAGCAGGCAAGGGCGGAGAGAGATAGAGGAGTGAGCTTTTGGGTTTAGCTGATAACTTCTTCCTGCAAAAATGTTTGAAAAATTAACGAAATGGCGTTTTCTTGGTGTGCCTCCTACTCGGATTACGTTTACTGTTACGTTTACTTTGTTGAAGCTCTCATAAAAAAAAAAAAAAAAAATTCTCATTACTTCACTACCTCACGCGGCACGCCTACAAAAAAAAAAAAAAAAAAAAAAAATTATTATTACTCTAATATCCTATAAAATAAAATTATAAATATAGAATTCGTAAATAAATAAGTGGCCGATAGCATTCATCCAACGGTAAGTTAGAACCTGAGAAGGGTCCAGCCTGTAGACAAATTTTATTTGCAATAACAATAACTAAATTATATTAAGGACTATTTATTATTTTATTTTTATCATTTATTTATTATTTATTATTATTTAATTTTTTTTTTTTTATTACTATTTACATAATATTTAAGATTACCTTACTGCCCAAGATTTTAATTATTTTTTTATTACGTTTGGATAGTAAGATATTTTTAAATATTATGTGAATAGTAATAAAAAATAATAATAAAATAATAATAAAATATTAAATTATAGTGAATAATAATAAAAAATAAATATAAAATAATAATAAAATAATAAATAGTAACGAAATTCTAAGAATACCTCAGTCTCCAAACTAGACCTTAATTATTATTTTATCTAACTTTTAGTAATTCATTAAAAACACTGCAGTCAGAGTGTACAAAAAAAAGTTACTAAATAACTGACTCATGGGAAACAGGTCCAAAACTGAAACAATTTTGCTTCTAAGCGGTCGAGCTTATATTAGAAATAAAACAGCCCTCATTTCATCTCGTCAGAAATCACACAATAATTTCAATAGTCTCAATCACACAAAATAACATCATTTGCAAAAAAGATCGGTTTCGCCCACGACCAAAAAAGCTCGCTGCCCCTCCCTTTCATATGCTTCCGTCTCTTTGCACCGTCGCCCAAGAGCAAAGTCAGATCCACCGCCACCATTTTAGTCCAACGTCGACTGTCCGTTGCCTACCTTGGTGTTTCCCACCATCTCACCCACACGGATCTTCCACTACTGCTGCCCACATAGATTTCTTCCGTCACAAGTTCCTCTCGCATTCTCAGCCTCTTCGCATCCCTCTTGCACGGCAGCCCCTTCGCACTACTTCGTCCCCTTTGCACGGCTTCAGTCCCTTCGTTCCCCTCTCGTACGGCTATCCCTTCACATTAATTTCTGTTGCCATTGGTCCATTGCCCACCATCCCAGCCGTCAACTAATGGTTGTTCATGGCAGACATTAGTGACTCTGGTGTTGCTCAAGCATTTTATACCGTTCCCAGTACTCAATTGGCATTCTTAACTATTCTCTTTTCAGGAACTATGCCCACAAAAAATCTCACTGAATAGTAACCCTTTTGATAGAGTAATTTAAACAAATTACACCAATTATAATTCGTATACTACCGCACAGAAGAAAATGAATATTACTACTGCATGAAAAGTGTTTGACAGAAAGTTTGAGAGAGAATTTTTTATTGCTGCAACACAAACTTAATTGCGTTTCAAATTACATCTGCAAGTGGATGTTGAAACGTACAGAAGTATCAAATAGTACAGAAGTATCAACTAATTGCTTATGTTAGCCAATGGGCTCCATGCAAAACCTTGAACTTGCTTTATAAAAAATATTTGTCAATGGTTTCCATTAATAATGCATGTTTAGTTAGCCTATGGAGAATGTTGAAAATCTGATCAATCTCTTCTAAGGCTGGGTTGGGATATACAGTTCAGATGAAATGAGATAAAATGAGATGTTTTGAATAATAGTTGAATAAAATATTATTAGAATATATTTTTTAGTATTATTTTTATTTTAAAATTTGAAAAAGTTGAATTGTTTATTATATTTTTGTATGAAAATTTAAAAAAATTATAATGATTGAGCTGAGATGAGATATGAATTTTGTGTAAACAAATGAAGCCAATTGACTGGGTCAAAATCTTTGGTTTATAGCTAGATTTATCTTCCCATCTACAATCATCCTTTTCGATTTTTTTATTATTACAATGAAGTTTGACTATTCCAGCTATAGCTTTCTTTAATTAATGAGTGGCATAACTATTTCTGGTTGGTGCCTGGTTGGTTGGGCATACTATTTCTTTGAAGCATCGAGCTACAAATTAATTAAGCATCTTCAATCTTCAAACCCACATTTTGAATAACTAATGAATTTATAATGTTGTCATTTTGAATGAAAGGAACAAATTTCTTATTTTGATAGTGATGAACTTGGGGCTGAAAATGTAGACATTTAATATGATGTGAATGTAGAAGATGGTGTGAATGTGGATGGAGGAAACAATGTGATTTTTTTTTCGAGTAGTGGTCCTTTAGAACCATTCATTGGTATGGTATTTATGTTTCGGGACACCACCAGTTTCCAAGACACCCAAAATCATTGTCAGCTTACAACAATGGAATTTTCATCCCTAGCGTACATGTAATCTTAATCCTGCATGTTTAGACACTTGATATTGATAAAAAAAAATGATACATGCCAGGTCTTAAACACCAATGAAAGCCCTTGCAACAACTATTTATGACATGTAGGTCATAATCATAATGGAGTTCATCAATCAGTCGACACATCCAATTTGAACATATATCTGAGGGCATCTTGAAACATCAGTACAACCTAATAGTTATGACACCCAACTAATCATAAGACAAACTATTTATAGAACTTAGCTCATAGCTATCAATAGAGAAACAAGAAGTCCTACAAATGAATAATTATCTTAAGCACCATACAAAAGCAAATTTTAAAAATCAAATAGTATAAACTGATTGTTCACGAATGAACTAGTATACCTCATTGGGAAATAGCATACTAGAGAGGCTTTGAGGGATGTGTCTTCTTCGACAGTGGCTAGTATCAGTCCTTCGTCGTCGGCTTCGAGAGAGACAGGAGTGGGTCACCAGATCAAGGGTCTTCGAGGTTAGTCCTGGTCCAGGGAGAGCCAAGGGGCAACCGTGTCTAGAGGGATGCGAGAGGGGATGCAGGGGCAGTCGCCATGGAAGGGGATAAAGCTGTGAGAAGGGGCAGCCGTGCGAGAGGGATGCGAAGGGGCTAAAGCCGTGCGAAGGGCAATCATGTGAGAGGGATGTGAAGGGGCTAAGATGGTGGCGGAGGAACTGACTTTGCTCTTGGGTGGCGGTGAAAAGAGACGGAAGCAGATGAAAGGGAGGGGCAGCGAGCTCATATGTAAAGGGACAAACGAGTATGAAGGGAGAAACAAATGGGGGCTGAGGTGCACATCATCTCCATGATAATTGTGGTTGGAAGCTATGCATCACTTAATTATTGGTGGGCTGTTAATTGGGTAAAACTGAATGGACCGGTGTTAAGGTTTTCTCAAATTGAAAATTAGAAAGGTACGGGCTCATCCAACTCGATGATATCGTTAAATCTTGATTAAAATAAAAATAAAAATATAATGAACCGAAAATATCAATTATTTTTTTAAAATAATATTCGAGTCGGAATTCGGTTGGATCTTTACGGGTTGGAAACATTTCTTCTGGCCCGAAATAAATCTGGGAATTTTCAACCTATTCGGGTAGAGTGAACAAGCCTGATTAGTACCAATGAGCATAGGCTATATGAAAAAAAATTAATTAAAAAATGAAACAATTTAAAGAATTAAAGAAATCTTAAAAAAGAAAAATTGTTGGGTCACACCAACCTTATAATATTAGCATTGGTTTAGCTATAGTTTTAGGCAAAATTTCGCTAATACGTCTCTTTTTAGTTTTTGGCTACCCACTCATAAATTAAACTCCATGCAGGATTAACAATCTTACTCTCTATAATAATAAAATAGTATTTTTGTTTTATGCATATTTTTTATTTGTTGAAGTAAATACTTTTTATTTTTTCATAATTTTTAACAATCTATACATCAAAATATATATAACCTGTCTAACAATAAATTAACTTCATTTTCAAACACAAAGCATCAAAATAAGTACAATTAAAAATCATATCTACCACATTGTACAAAATTTGTTGAGTAACATAATTAGAGCATTGGCATTGACCTATCCAAATGCCAATGCCTATGTATATTTTGGCTAAGTAGCTTAAAAGTAGTATGCATTAGAGTAGTCAAAACTCCAAAGTTTCACTTTTGAGCTACAGTAAATCCATCACTTTCTCAATTTGGTCAGCCACTATTCATTTTCAAAATAAATATTTTATTCTAAAAATATTCCCAATGACTACTATTGGATAATTAGGTTGAGGAAAAAAATAGTTGGAAAACAATAATTTTAAGTAAAAATTAAATTATTAATTAATATGTAGAGTGTATTTGTAAAATATATATCAAAAATTATTATTAAAATATCTAATATTATATTATTATTTGAAAAATGTTAGGAAGCCTGTTTTGGGCCATCGTTTATTTTGCCTGATTCATTTTTTTTAGTTTTTTTTTACTTAGTGATTAAGAAAATATTTTTTAATAATATTGTGAATTTTTTTTATTTTTTGTAATATTTAAAAGTGTTAAAAATTATGTAAAAAAATATTTTTAAATAATATTTTCTTAATCACTAAATAAAAAAAAAATGAATCGGAAAAATCAACCAGAGCCCAAAACGGACTCCATAGCATTTCCCTTATTATTTTGACTTTTGGATAAATAGTCTAATGTCGATTAACTTCTCTAATAGTTTTAACTTCAATCAAAACCTCAACTTTTAGTCAAATTTTAAACTTGGCAATGACCATTGCCAATGCTCTTAGCAATTAACATGCACAAAGCCAAAAAAAGTTTCCAAAATCAGAAACCTACTCCATGGGTGACTACAAAACGACAATCTATATATCTTGTTAATGTACAATAACAATTTATATATCTTGTTGATTTACAATCAGCTATTTATAATAGTTTATGCACAATACATCTTGCTAATAAGCATCATCTTGCTGTCGATCGACGGAGATCTTGTGCAGATGAAGGAGCTACAACATGGAACAGAGGTGCCCTTGTTGCCAACAGAGGGATGAAAGCTCAACAAAGGAGAGTCAACATAAGTTTGATAGACCTAAGAAAGCACCGGTGATTCTTAGGTCTCTATTTCAGGAGAGCAAAGAGACTTTGTAGTTAATAGGGGTGTTCATCCAGACCGAGTTTTTTCCCAGCCCGGTCCGGAACCCGAGAAACCGGAACCCGAGTTGCAAAACCCGAGTTGACCCGGTCCGGGTATCGGGTTGTAAATCCGGAACCCGGGTTTTTTTTTTCTATTTTTTTTTAAATAACAAGATGTTTAGTACATTCTTTTTCTCAAAAATCTAAACTAAGAAAGATGCCATTGTCATTTAGATGAAGGCTTTGTTCAAAAAAAAAAACAAACACAAAAAGAAAAACTTGGGCCACATTTTTGTTTTAAAAAATAGTATATAGACCACATTTTTGTTATTATTACACTTAAATAATTTTGAAAGTGTAAATAATAACATCAGTTACATCATATTTATCAAGCTTGTGAACACAAACTTAAAAAAAAAAAAAAACCGAGTTCCGGATTTACAACCCGGATTCATCCGGGTTCCGGCCTGGGTTTGAAACCCGGGTTCCGGTCCGGGTGTACCCGGGTTCCCGGGTTAGAACCCGGATGAACACCCCTAGTAGTTAAGGGTCTAAAAATGAGATAAATAAATGTATGAATAAGGTACTGTACAAAAACAAGTAATTTGTTGAAGTATCATGGCTCATAACCAAAGCTAGATGACTATACCTAATTCAATACATATGATTTTTACGTCAATTTGCTAAGTTTTACCTAACACTAACATATGCCAATGCCACTACTTGAACATGACCTATGCGTGATTTGCATACAAGTAATTTTAGGCATCTTGAATCGACTTAGAGAGTAAAAAATTGTTGAAATATAATTTTTATTTTGAAATTTGAAAAAGTTATTTTATTTATTTTTATTTTATTTGGAAGTTTGAAAAATTTATAATGATTAAGTAATAAAAAAGTTAAAAATTTAAAATTGAAAAATATTTTATATTTGAGCGATATTTAGAAATAAAATATTAAGAATATCTCAATATACAAACTAGTTCTTACATTATTTTCTATTTTAGATTATTTTTATTTTTATTTACTTTTATTTTTTAAATGATTTTTAATTATTATTTTTCACATGCCACACAATTATTGATGTCCGCATTGCATTTTCTAACAAGTTGTTACCGATTTGTATTGGAATGATTAAAGTGATGAAAAGTATAAAAAGTATAAAGAACACAAATTTTAAATGTCGAGTATAAAGTCCATTTATCTGAAAGCAAATCATAGTTATTATTTTAATATTTTAAACTTTTTTTTAATCATAATTTCACATGATTGGATTTTTTTTTATC
The DNA here is from genome assembly GCA_003123785.1 of Pterocarya stenoptera. Lineage (NCBI taxonomy): Eukaryota > Viridiplantae > Streptophyta > Magnoliopsida > Fagales > Juglandaceae > Pterocarya > Pterocarya stenoptera. Next base: position 74,654 of record QEOT01002614.1, read on the forward strand.
CCGACATGGTGTGAAAAGATTACTGCTACTTTTATTTTTGCCCTTTTTCCGAAGTAATAATGTAACATATTTTTTGTTCATTTTTTTAATCTATCTTTTTGTTCGATTGTGCTCTCTTTTTTTCTTTGTTTTGTTTATTTAAAGTAAAATCAGCTTTTGGATTCTTTCTTGTTTCTTCGAAGTAATGATATTATAAAAAATATTAATTTTCATTTTTTTTTATAATCTATCCTTTTGTACGTTTGTGCTTTATCTTTTTGTACGTTTGTAGAGAGAATGACATGCTAAAAAGATTAGGAAACCATGCAGTACTATTAATTCATGAAGTTAAAAACTCATGAAATCTTTTGCAAACAGTTAAAAATCCAGGAAAATGTTTTTACATTTACTGGCCCAATACAATTGGGGTCAAAATTTAATTTTTTTTTTTACTTATAATATAATAAAATATAAATGGTTATTTAAACATTATTTAAAGTTTTTAAATAGAATAAGAATTTATTTAAAATTCAAAATTTTATATTTGATATAATAAATTTAAAAGGAGGTCTCATTGTAAATGATCTCTTAAGTTTCAATTAAGGAAAATTATTTAAAAATATAAATATTCATTGATTTAGATATAAAATTTTGTATTGGCGCTTGCACACATTAAAAATATGAAAAAATATTGAGAACTGTACTTTATTTAGATTTTAGTTTAATTTAATGGCTTTTATATTTTTTTCTCAAAAACACTAAATACAAATAAAAGTTCATTTTTATTTAAGGGTTCGTTTGGATAGTGAGATTAGATGAAATAAGTTGAGATGATTCGTAAATAGTAGTGAGATTATTAGTTAAAATTATATAAGATGATATGTGATAAGATGAGATACGGGTCCTTAAAGAGCCTTCCATACAAGGTGGGGCCTTAGGCAATGGTATGACCTTACATTTGAGCCGGCTCTGCTCTTGATATGGTCTAGTGACCCATGATTTGGCTTTTTTTTGTTTTGTTTTTTAAGCTGACTCATTTGGTCTAATTGGTTCTAGGGCAACCATTATATGTTTAAACCCTTAAATATTTGTAATTTTTAATTTGGTCCTGACATTTAGATAACCTTGAACTAATTTTTGGATTATTAAATAGTAGTAATCAAAGATGACATAACACCACTCGTTAGTTCAGTAAAATTACTAGTTCACATGTCAGTTATTGATATATTAAAAGTTATGAAATTTAAAATTTAAAATTTGAATTTAAAAAAAAAAAAACTAACAAAATTATTTTTATAAGTAAAAGTGTAAGTACATGTAGCATTACTTATATAATTTAAATGAAATGGATGAATAGTTAGAAATATTGTCATGCAATAATTCCCTTAGATTCATACCCATTCCCCATGAACAGAGAAAAGATGCTTTTCATTCAAGGGAAATATATCATATCTATCTAGTACACAGTACGAGATATCTATTTCAATTTTCAACCTAAAATATCTTAAATTCTATTCTAAATAGATAGTATTTATTTCACTTAAAATAAAAACAAAATAAAATCCTTTGGCCCAATGTGCAGGCAAGTCAATTCCTGTTAAGGCCCATCTTTGAACCATATACTTTCACTGGAACTTCGAAACCAACCTAACAAGTTGCAAAGAGTTGGTTGGGCTAATCGAGTTGAGTCCAAGCAACGCTTAGCCTACCACATACTTAAAAGAACCTTTTAACCCATTTCAAGCCCGTGAACTGAGATGATATTAAATGAAGAAAAATGATATTTATAATTTTAAAATATGTAAATTTTACTATTTTTTTTAAAAAAAATTAATTAAATTTGAGATTTACATTAAAAAAAATCATTTGTTAATGATAAATCTACTTTTTATTTTAATGAAAGTACGTGTATCTCGCACACCCTAAAATTATATCGAGGTTAATGAGTTTCGGCTACGGCTATATAAATGTTTGCAGCAAGATAAAAATCTATAGACCAAAATCCTGGATTGAGATTTATAACAAGTTTTTGACCTAAATATTTCTTATAATTTAGAGAGAAATAGAGGTAGCACGTGAACATCATTGTATTATTGTATGTATATCTCTATCTTTGAATGTAAAGAGTGTTTGGTTCATAGACATAGATGAACTTTTGATTCCGCAGCATCAAAGAGTAATATTAGAGAGAAGTTATTATTGTGAGTACATATTTTATACTTACTATATGACTTTTTTTTCTCTTTTTATTTTTTTTTCACTTTAAGAAATAAACAATCTGGATGAAACCACATAATATGTATAAAATAAATATTACAAACAGTAATTTCTATCAATATTTTTTCAAGATCAAAAGGTACAATTATTTTGCATCAATCTTAAAAATTGGGTCACATCATGAACGTCTTGTCCAACATCACTCATCGACAAGAACCGAAGGACCTACACCTGATCGACCACGTTTCTAATATTAGGGATAGGCTTACGTCCTTTATACGTATGACTAATAATATCCTTACAATATATTTTATAATAATATGTTAAAATAAAAATATTTTAATAAAATATTATTATTTTTATATAACATTTTATCAAAATATTTCTTATTTTAATACATTATTATAAAATATATTGTAAATAAATCATCTTTATTCGCATTGTTGGACATTTTGTTCAATCATAAGAGTATATATTCTACTAGGAGTTGTTGCAAGATCATGACAATTTTCATTGTCATTGGAATTAGAGGTAGTTCACGTTCCACTATAAGCCTCTTTTTCAGGATGCACAGTATCCCTAATAATGGAAGTTATATAATTATTATAGGAGCTAGCCAACAAAATTAGGACCTAATTCTCTGAACCCACCATTATAAGTACTACCAGGCATAGTAACTTCATAAATGTCAATACTGCATGGGAATGGGCAGGCTCTTAAACCTAGGGGGGGAGGGGGGCTCTCATTTGGGAACTTTTGCCAATGTAAGCAAGATGCTCCACCCAGTAGTCAGTACTGCTGCTACCAATATATTCCCTCGATCCTTTGTCCACTTCTCCTGCTTTTGTTACCAGCTCTGATGCTGCATGCTGCTGAAATAGTGAAATCTGATTCCCATATATATTATATATATATATGCTTCAAGCTGGGAATGAGATTCCTAAAATCACAAGCCAAAAGGCTCTTATCAAATATCACTAATATCAATGTCAGGAAAATCTCAGATCATATTGATCTAAGAGAGGAATTTTGGTTAGGTTTTTCCCAATAAAATAAGATGATCAGTAGTACTGAGGTTGCATGTTGGCAGATGCTAGAATTATGTGGCAGAAAATCCATCTTTTATGTTAGAATTTTCGGTCTTGTTGTAAGGAATCACACGAGCATATATAAGATGCATGCATGCATCAAAGTCTCATCTTTCGACATGCATTTAGTATCCAGCTTTTTAACTATTCTCTTAATTGTATTATGTCTCAACGTGCACGTGACGTTTGGCAGGCAATTATGAGTGAAAGAATATTGTAAATATATATAGAATGGGAAAAACAAGATCATGCACCGCTGCAAGAAAAATAAATTTTTGTAATCAATTTATTACAATTAAAAGATTATTTATAACTAATTTTAATTATAAATAATTATTTTACTATAATTAATTGGTTGTAAATAAACTATTTTCTTATAGTGATACTTTATTAAAATGTTGTTTTGCATGCAAACAGTATAGAATATAGCTAGCTGGATTAATACCGGATAAGGCGGAGATCTATTAATGTAGAAGAAGAAATGAAAAGTTTTCTTGCAAGCCAATTCACATACCAAATTATATATTGATGTTAACATATAAGACATCTGTTTAATAAAACGGTATGAATTGAAAGCGGAAATAATTTTTGTGAGATAGAAGGCATTCTTTTTCTCTTAAAATTTTTCTTCTTTTATTTTTATTTTTAATAAAAAAAATCATGTAAATATTGATGCATGGTTTGTTGCACGAACTCATTTGTGTATATAGAAAACCTCAAAAAGAAAAGAGAAGCTCTCAAATTATAAGGCGTACTGCATGAGAAACAGCTAGCTAGGATTGCACTTTTAATTAAAGTGGGTGGCATCGTCTCAGCCAATTGATTCGGTTCATGACCATATATAATCTGAGGTGCAGTACTGATACTTGTGCGTTTTGCAGGTACAATTCGTTAGCCCACATGTTTGCAGGATAAATACAGAGTGGCGCATGCAATGAGGAGAAAGCTAGCTCATGCTGTATTCATGCATGTACCGTGTTTGGTCACCAACTTTTATGGCATATATTCACTAGTATAATTAGGATCATTGGGATGGATACGCGTACGATCGAGAGACTCACCTTCCGAAAGTTTTCATATAAAGTTATAAGCAAATACTTTGAAGTTCCGGGCGTCCAAATTCGGGGCAAGCATCTCTTTAGATACTTTTTTTCTTCTTTTCAGTACGTATATAGGTCTTAACTTTTATTTTTACGAGGCTTCACAAAAATTAATTCTGAAATTTTATTTAATCTATATATATAATTTATCAACCAGTTCTTTTTCAAGGTATACATATATATATGTATATGCTTCAACGCCTTAAAATGAAAGATCGACTAGTCATGTTTTGGATGGCATTACCAAAAGAGTGAAATATTTGTATTGATTTACATGATAGTACGTTACGTATATGTGCATGATCACTACATGACAACGAAAAACCCAAGACCAGGCCAAATCAGCAGCTAATTCAGATTAAGCTATTTCTTTATTTCTCTGATCGATCTCAATCGATCGTACTTACTCATTTAAATCATGTCAGATACATATATATATATATATATTATACACACGCATGCTAGTTTAGAATCAACAATAAAATCTTTTCATATTCTTGTCGCTTTTTTTCAGGTTAGGCCATAAAATCCCAAAGCACTAGAGGGTTAATCCGAATGGACATCATGTTAAGTGCAAANTATACACACGCATGCTAGTTTAGATTCAACAATAAAATCTTTTCATATTCTTGTCGCTTTTTTTCAGGTTAGGCCATAAAATCCCAAAGCACTAGAGGGTTAATCCGAATGGACATCATGTTAAGTGCAAAACACATCACGTGTCTTAAATTATTGTACCCGGACTATTATTTTTTGTTCCAAATGAGTCAAAATAATGTCCCATGCATGCATGTTTGTCGCAACAATATTCCAAATGCCATGCATCTTTAAGCCATATTTATTCCTCAGCTAGCCACTATATACTCATGCATGTCTGGCTTTTGATCTTGTGATAAGTATATATTAAGATCACAACGCTCCAAATTCTCCAAAGATTCATATATATTAGGTATAATTATCAACAAGTTTTAATATCGTGTACCGTTCATTAAACAATCACAATATTTAGCGCAAGTGTTCTATTTATAATTTATTTCTTAAGGAGTGGAGGGTTCAAAACTTCAATTTACAAGTTTTAATGAGGATTGTAATGTAAAATATAACACATTTATTTTTATGCCATGTGAATATTATAAGTAGTGTGTGATTTAAAAGCCTTTAAATAACATTACTTTTATTAAGGCTAGGTTAATTTGGATACTAAGAGTACTTCAGATACTCTCAGAATATTCACTACAAGAAAAATAGATATTTGTGACTATTTTTCGGTGACGAAATGACTATTTACAACCAAAACAGACTCATTTTGATTAAAAATAACTGGTCGCAAATAAGCAGTTTTCTTATAGTGATTTCATTATTATTTATTATTTTATTATTACTTTTCATCTACTATTCAATATTCTATCATTACTTTTTCAACTACTATATTTTTATCCCTATTTTACTTGGAAATAAATTATGAAAAAGGGGAGTAATATTGCATGAGCGTTACATAATTAGCTGGCCGGGTTCACAACAAAGCCCCATACGCACGGCCATACCCAATATGAATTGAAGAAAAAGAAGAACCATGCAACCATGCAGAGGCAACATGAGCAGTAGTACTAGTACTCGAATTGAAACCTCAAAGAGATTGCTTAATCTAATTTGCGTCTATTATTTAGCCAATAAGCGAGGATATTCTCTTAATTACTTGCTACGTACGCTCGAATCTAAATGCCGTGTCCATCATCATGCATATGCAGATCCCACTTTCCCAAGGTATGCATTTTTGGTCAAGACTGTCTCCCATTAATCGAGAGTATATTTAGCAATGGGGATAAAATTAGAAATGCCACATATATTCCCCCACCCCACTTGTAGGCACTGTACAACCGAATATTCTTAACTCGTATCTCTGTTCCTTTCATCTTATCCCTTATAATCAGAGGCGAAGCATTTTGCTAATTTGCTCACATATGTTTTTATTTGTGAAAATGCTGTTAGAAGCCTGTCAAAAATATGACACATCAGTTGATGTGATGGAAGATATATAATAAAATATATATTAAATAAAAAATAATATTGTTTTAAATCTGTATACGAGTGATCACAACATTATAAATAAAACTATATTAAAAATGGGAAGATAAATATGGAATGCACTGATCTGTTAAGAAAATAGAGGTAGATCAATAGATTCTTCTCCACATTATAAGAAAATCGAGTTTTTGGGATCATTTAATAGTGGTAAAAATATCATTTAGGACCAAAACAGATTTATTTTAGCTGTAAATAGTCATTTTATTAGAATTAACTGATTGTAAATAAGCAGTTTTCTTGTAGTGCTATTTCAATTAAAAATGATGGGATTCATTTGGTGTAAAAGAAAGACAGGGACGACTTGTTTTTATCACAAACAATATAAACTTTACGCCAAATGAATACCGTATGTTTTGCTTGAAATAAAGATAGATCATTTTCCGAGCCCTTTTAAGTCAAGGTTTATTATTTAGCTAAGGTTAATAAATGATGAGTAATGCTAAATATAGTCTTAAGGTGTATAGGTATCGCGCATTCATTTTAACAAAAATTAGGGTCTACTATTAAAAATATATATATATTTTTTATGTATGTTACAGATTTATCAACTTTTTTTAAAGGGAGAATGCAAAACTTAAGCATCCTAAGACTGCAAATACCAATTATCATAAAAGATTTATTTACAAGCTTGTTTATTGATACATCTGACACTTTACTGATATGGAACCGTCATCATAACTATTAATAAACATAAAAAATATTGGTGTACAGGTTGATGTGGTTAGGGCTATAAATGAATCAGTCTGTTCGATAGCCTGCTCAATACACATTCGATTAAACTCAAATCAAATTCAATTCGTGAAGAAAAAAAGCTCATTTGTGATAGCAAATGCCTACTCGATTAGTGAATGATATGCGACTAAACTTGACTCTCTCGGCTAAGGTTCGATAAGGCACCTGCTCATTTATGCTCGAGTTGACTCATTAACTCAACTCGATTAAAACTCATTCATACATTAATAAATATATATACATACATATATATAGTGGTTAATAATATAAGCATAACACATTTTATAATTAAATATATAGAATGTAACCTCATTATTTATACCTATGTATTGAACATACTTCATATTTATTTTACAATTTGTACAATATTTAGTCCGTAAGATTTAATAATTTCATATACTAGTATATATAAACCATATATGAAATGTTAATATATACTATCAAATTATTAATATGTATTGGTAATTTATGTATTAGGTATCTAATATATGGTAATTTTGGATAAATATAAACTAGTTACATATTAATTATTTATAAATTCTTACAGTTTTCTAATTCAATAAAGGGTGTTAAATGTAAAAAATTCATTAAATTCAGATTTTTTTTTTTTATCTATCCAATTTCTTAATTATTAAATTTTATTCAAGAACTAAAAAATAAATAATTCTGGCTCGGTTCGGCTCGGCTCAACTTGAACTCATTTTTGGATTGAGTTCAAGCTCGAATTGAAAACTTAACTCACTTGGCCGAACTTGAACAAAGATTTATAGATAAAAATATTGAACTCGAACTCGAGTTTTTTAAGTCGAGCCGAGTTCGACAATCTAAAAATCAACTTGATTCGGCTCAATTACAACACTAGACGTGGTAGTACTGCATCACTCGATTAATGGTACTCAACATTAGCCCATGGACAACAAAAAATATTACTGTTTTTTATTTTTCTAATGATTATATAGACTTTATAACAAATAGTGTATTTACATGTCAAAATATAGAGTGCGCTTTTAAAATTTAATTATTTAAGATTTTTTTAAAGAGTAATAATATACTTACAACTATTTTTATAACTATATTTTATATTGAAAGTATTTTTGTAAAATGATATTATTTTTATAAGTTATTTTACATAAACATCCATCATTTAAAATAAAATTATATAAAGAGTATGAAAATAATTGTGTATATATTTTTCTTTTTTAAATTCTTTCATGTAAAATAGACTTGCATGAGTTACAAATCATTACAAAGTCTTTAGGACTTGTTTGAATAATGAGTTTGTGAGGGGAGAAATCCTTAAGAATCAGGCCGGGAGAGGCACCAGGCCCAGGCCCAGGCCCACGCTTGGGACCTGGGATGGGCCTGCCACCAGGCCCAAGCCCTAGCACCGGACTTGGGACGGGCCGGCCTAGCCCAGGAGCTTCAAGACAAGAAAGGTGGGATCAAATGTTCTAATAGGAGGATGGGGGAACTGTGTAGCCTGACGCAGCATTAGGGCTACTGACAGGGATGCCTCGAACCTTGACAGGGCAGCCTGACGACCACGTCTAGCCGACCTTCAAGGACATCCCCATCCCTGATAAAAGTTGTCGGTGGTTGCGCCACATTTAATGGAGCAGGGGCAAGCACGTCACAGGAGGACCATGTCGCATTCAATGCGCCCAGGGGTTAGCACGCAACGGCGCGCCCACCTGGGTGTTAGTGTCAACCTAGGCCAAGCCTGATAGGTCTGGTGTGAAGTAGGATCCGACAGTGCGATCCCAATATGAAGTTGCATACGGGTCATCATCATCTCGAGACCTGCCCAAACCATGTATAAATACCCCTCACTCTCTCTCGAGAGGGGTTTCTCTCATTCTTGAACACTTTTTTGTCATCTCATTCTAGCTCTTATTTCCTTCTTCTTCTTCAATCTTGAACTGATTTGAGCATCAGAGGTACCACAGCTCCCGAGTACTCCTATGCTCCTCCTTGTAGGGAAGAGCTTGAGCGTTGCTAGCATGGAATTCCCAGTGAAACACAATCTCAAGAGAGTTGATTTCAACTTATCTAATCATTACAATTTTTTTAAACTTTTAAATAAAATATAATAAATAATTTAATTTTTTAAAATTTTAAAATAAAAATAATATTTTAATAATATATTATTTAATTTTTAATTATTATCCCATTAACTCAGTATACTGTCCAAACCTCCCGCTTTCTGAAATCTTTCCGACCAAGGAGACGACCTGGCAGTTTATAAACGAGACCAGAGGTGCAGGGGGGCAAACCGCCCTGTGGAATACATGCGACAAAATTACAAATGTAAAAGGCCCAAATCCGATTTATCTGCGGGTAATATTCCCTATTTTTTGCTTTAACACGTGTGTGCTAAGTAGCTAGCTGGCATATATGGCTTACTTGTATATATACGTACGGATAACGGAAATGACTCACACTCCACAACCAAATTAACACGATTCCCATCTTCCTGCCTACGAGGCCTGGCCCACTGCACCCCATACCCGACAAACAACAACAAGCTTCGTACCCCTCCCCCACTATCACCTCCTGCCACTCATTAAATAATTCAATTACAAACATAAATCTAATTTTTAAAGGAGGAGGGACCTTTTAAGGATCCGGTTACTTTCTTTATAAAATCAACATTAATAAATAAAAAAATCTTCACAATTTTTTACCATTTATCTATATTCTACATTTCATATTTTATTTATTTATTTTTATTTTTTTATTTTATCAAATATTTTTTATGTGAATAGTAAATAAAAAATTTGAAATAGTTTAAAAAAAAATAAACTAAAAAAAAATTTTAAAACTTATTAAAAAATATAAAATATGAAATATGTATAAATAGTAAAAAATTGTATAACAAAACCCATTAATAAAACACATTACTATTTAAACATTATCACATCAATAAAAGTGTGCATAATTAAGATTTATTATTTTTATCTTTTTATTTTCATATTTAAATATATATGTATTTAAATAAAAAAATAAAAAAAATAAATCATATATTAATTAAGTGTAAACGTGTAATATAAGACTTTATTTCTCTAAATAATAACCTATTATATATACGACAAAGAGAGAGTTGCTCTAAAGTCATGATAAATAAAAATAATAACAATCCAGGGAAACGGTGTAAAAGAAAAAGCGGCGATAATACGAAGCAAACCACTTTCAATGAGTCCGAAAGTAGTGCGAAAAAACTGAGATAGAGAGAGAATGTGCTCGTTGTCGTCGCTGTCTGTGGCTATAAATAGTGGGGGAAGGCTCAGTTTCTCCGATTAAAAAAAAAAGACTGAGGTTCTTCTTCTCTGCTCTCACCTGCGGCACTCCTCAGTAGGGTTTCTCTCTTGCTATCTCTGTACCAACTGAAACAATCATTTCCTTTTCTACGAGTTTGTAAGGGGGCAGGAAGTCTAAGTTTCTGGTTAATGGACGCGTATGCGCTGCATTTGGCCATGGCCGCTCTTGTTGGAGCGTCTGTCGTCGCCGTTTCGGCTTACTATATGCACCGAAAAACCCTAAATCAGTTGCTGGAGTTCGCCAAGACAGTGGAGAGGGAAAGGGACGAGAACTCCGACATCGAGTCGCCGCAGCACCTGAAGAAGCGGCGGGCCCACTCACGCCGGAAGGGGAACGGCTATTACCGGCGCGGCTCGGCTTCCCTGCCGGACGTCACGGCGATCTCCGTCGTAATCGACGGCAGCGAGGAGAGGCGCAACGGGACTCTCCACGTGGACGGGATTCCGGCCGGGTTGCCGAGACTGCATACTCTTCCCGAAGGTATGGCTCTCTCAGATTTCTCTCCAGGAGAGTGATCATGAACTTTGGATTAGAAAATCTGGAAATATTGTCTTTATGCTTTTGAGAATTACAATTATAGTGCGTCTTATTGGAAAATGAATTTAAGGAGTATTAACGAGTCAATAGCGCTTTCTTCTGTACTCATAGTTATAAATTGGATAAAGGCTCCTATATGCTTTATATTGGATTTTTTCCTGCTACTTGAGAGTAGTATGGATCAGAAGATTCGGAATAGTAATGTTTGATGGATTCATTTTGGAAACCAGGGCGCGATTGATGTTTATACTCGTGCGGGAGATGAAATTTTATGAAGATCGTGAATTTGATATATTTCATCCTTAACAATTTTAGCAACTGTAATACTTAACGGGAGAGTCGTTTTATAAGATCGCTATACATCACAGTGCCTGTGCTTGTGGAAAACTGGGATGGACTTTAGCTGGTTATTGGGGGATTGGAATGCGTACCGTGTTTCATGAGAAACCTCTAAATGTCGAGGCCTAATTTTCCATGTGTAAAAAAACTTACCGTGGCGTTGCTAGTCTAAAACCCTTATTGTGTATGAATTCAAGTGCTGACTAACTACGTAAATTGTTTGTATCAGGGAAATCTCCTCGGCATGCAAGTGCAACCAAGAGAACTAGTTCTCTTATCAGACCAACTTCTCCCAAGTCTCCCGTTGCAAGTGCCAGTGCCTTCGAGAGTGTTGAAGGTTCTGATGATGAAGATAATATGACTGACACTGCTAAACTAGATACTGCATATCTGCATACGAATGGGAATGCTGTGAGTTTTTAATGCCCTTAGAAGAGGACATTTTAACTTGTTAAAAAGAGCACATTTATCTCGTTGTATGCACTCTGCATATTTCCTTCCCATGACTCGGGTCATTCTTCAAAGAATTCGTTCCTTTTCTAAATGAAAACTTCATCAAGAAGCTGAAGGGCTGCTTTCTTACCTCTTTTGTGCAGGGGCCAGAGTGTAAAACCCTATATGAAAATTTGCCAGACCACATTAAAGCAAATGGAGAGCAATTGCCTATTGCTGCATCCAGTATGATTCGATCCCATAGTGTATCTGGTGACCTGCATGGCGTTCAGCCTGACCCAATTGCAGCTGATATTTTGAGGAAAGAGCCCGAGCAAGAAAATTTTGCCCGACTTAAAATTTCGCCTACTGGTATTGACTACCCATTATCTCTCTTTAAAGTTCATTTCTTTCTTGACCTTACCTTCCACTGATAGTTAATGTTTAATATTTTGAGGTAAGTACTTCTATTAGTTGATCTGTAGGAACTCTTTTTCAAAATGGTTTACTTCTAAGCAATTCCAATGTTTCTGATTAAAATTGATGATTTGCGCCCGGTGGATTAGTATTTTCTAAAATCTGTATATTTTACCAGAGGTGCCATCACCTGATGAAGTGGAGGCATATGTAGTTCTTCAAGAATGCCTTGAATTGCGAAAAAGATATGTATTCAGGGAAGCAGTGGCTCCATGGGTGAAAGAAGTTATATCTGATCCCAGTACTCCAAAGCCTAATCCCGAGCCATTCTCTTATACTTCTGAGGGAAAGTCTGATGTGAGTTCACTTTTCATATCAATTGCACTTTGGTTTGTCAATCATATTCCATTTTTTCATTAACATGTTCCAATATTTATGCAGCATTACTTTGAGATGCAAGATGGAGTTATTCATGTCTATGCAAATAAAGACTGTAAGAATCTAAGAGATTTGATTGATGGACTTATTTTTCTAACTGTTATTGACATGTTCATCTACTACAACATTTATGCATGCTCACCTGTTCCCTGTTGCAGACGCAAACGAAGAGCTTTTCCCTGTTGCAGATGCAACAACCTTTTTCACTGATCTGCATCACATACTTCGGGTTATTGCAGCAGGGAATATTAGAACACTATGTCATCATCGGTTGAATCTTCTGGAACAGGTACATATTTTTCTGTTGAGATTATTTGTGATTAAGATGCATGATATTGCTCTTTTCTCATTTATAATAATTATAATTCGACATTGTGCTTATTTGTGTACCCATTCACCATTCAGAAATTCAATCTTCATTTGATGCTTAATGCGGATAGAGAATTTCTTGCTCAAAAAACCGCCCCACATCGTGACTTCTACAACGTCAGGAAAGTTGATACACATGTTCATCACTCTGCATGCATGAACCAGAAACATCTTTTGAGATTTATAAAGTCAAAGCTGAGGAAAGAGCCTGATGAGGTAATGATATGGATTTTTCTGCTAATATGTTGTCAACACCCACCCGGGGGTAGCCCAAGTGGTAAGGGTGAACTTGTGTGCATAAGCCCCATGTTACAGGTTTGATTCCTTGAACTGCAATTAAGTGGGAGGCCATGGCAGTGGGTTGCTGTGCTAGTCTCCTCGGGGTTTTAGGTTACATGGTTGAGTCCTAAGGGCTTTGCTGTGGGAAGGTTTCCCCGTCATAAAAAAACAATTGTTGTCAACTGCTTGTCTGGGGATTCCTTTTATGGTTGACACTAAGTACACTTGTCCCTTTCTAAAACCAATATCTTTCATGTGAGCAGTGGCACTTGTTGAATCAATTAACTTCATGTTCACTTGGTGATCAATATTGACTAATGTTATTTTTGTTTTGGAAAAACGGTATGCATTTGTTTTCTCCAAAGCATTGAATTTCTTGTACTTTTACTCAGGTGGTGATATTTCGAGATGGGACATATCTGACTTTGAAAGAAGTATTTGAGAGCTTGGACCTAACTGGGTAATGAAACTTTCTTGTGCTTTCCCCCGACAGAGAAGAAAATATGTTTGAATTCTGTTATAATTATGTGCGATTAAACTTATTTATTTAAAAAATCAGTTTGTGATCTCTCTTCACATTTGTTTGAACAGGTATGATCTGAATGTTGACCTTTTGGATGTTCATGCAGACAAGAGTACTTTTCATCGCTTTGATAAGTTTAATCTGAAGTACAACCCCTGTGGTCAAAGTAGGCTCAGGGAGATTTTCCTTAAGCAAGATAATCTTATCCAAGGTATTATCTGCTGGTCTTTCTTGGTTACTATGCATGTTACTCCTGTCCGTATTCTCTTGCTGCAGGCCTCTTATCTGTTTGGAACTGTAAAAAGTTACTATGTATAATTTGGTGGATCATGCGATTTGTTAAGGATAGTGGGTTTAACTAAAAGCATCTTCACCTTAATTGATAAATGTGCTGAACAAGAGTTTTAGGACCCCAAAGTGAGCAATTCACCGATTTCTTCGTACTGGAACTTATTCATCTTGTAATTCTTGTTTTATTCTGGCAGTAGAAAGGTATAAATGAATGGACATATAAAGTTATTGTATTTAAGAGCTTGTGTGTTGTAGGGAATTTCAGTTTATCCAAAAAAGTTTTGATGATTCTCTCTTTCCTGATCTGTGATTATTTTTTATAATGGAACATATTATTTTTTATAGGCCGTTTCCTTGCTGAGCTGACAAAGCAAGTGTTTAACGATCTTTCTGCGAGTAAATATCAGGTGCTTCCTTCTTGTCCCGTCATTTGCTTTCCGATTTGGGTTTTTTGTCATTACTTGATGCTATGGCATCTAGCAGGGATCGGTAATTGAAATGCAATGCTACAGCTAAGGGGTAACAATTGCTGAGAATAGAATCTCAGTTCATAATATATATTCCTAATAGCATGCTGTTGCTAATTCCTATAATATATGTGTTATTCAATAGTTTGGTGTGCAGCTCTTCATTTTCCCCCTTTTGAAAGGCATATTGAGGTAGTCTAATCTTTAATATGAAAATATTTTGAACTTCCATGTTAACTTTTTTTCCCCCACAAGAGTCAGGTGCATTGTGACATGCTTGCTGGGTACAGTTCAGTTCTTCAAGCCTTATGAGTCTGAATGTTTCGTGAATTATGTGGGCATGTAAACAGATTATGAAATAGTTCCCTTTATCAATGCTAATAAATTAAGTCGAATCAATTGTCACAACAATTTTCTGCAGCCTGTTTTTGTAAAATTTTGTATTGACATACTTGCTAGTGGTTTTCATTCAACGAGTAAGAGTTGTGCAAGCTGTTGAACATTTCCATTTCCGTCAGTTCTCACGATATGAATATTGTAGTTATCTTTTACATTCTTATGGCGGTTGTTGTTTCTACGCACAAAAAAAAAAAAAAACATTGTTTTGGCGGTTGAACATCATAGCATCTCTGACATGTAGTTGTAGAAAGGAAATTGGTTTACACAACATTTTTCATAACACTTTACATAACTATGCTTTAAATGAGGGGTATTTTTGTAAAATAACTTATAAAAGTAACACCATTTTACAAAAATACCCCTATCTTAAAACATAGTTGTGAAATGTGTTGTGTGGGTATCATTACTCATGTAGAAATATTCTAGAATCGGATAATCATTGTTCTTTAGGCTTTAAGAATGTTCATTGCCTTTCAGGAGGGATCCTTATTAATACACTTTTTTTTTTTTTTAATTAACACTACATTGATTTCTGAGGAACCATTTCCTTGCTGCAGATGGCTGAGTACAGAATATCAATATATGGAAGGAAGCAAAGCGAGTGGGATCAAATGGCAAGTTGGATAGTGAATAATGAATTGTATAGTGAGAATGTCGTTTGGTTAATTCAGGTACGCATAAGAATGTGTCGTATATTAAAGAAAAAATTTTTGATTAGTAAAATGAAATTTTATTGAACGA
Organism: Pterocarya stenoptera; assembly: GCA_003123785.1. NCBI lineage: Eukaryota > Viridiplantae > Streptophyta > Magnoliopsida > Fagales > Juglandaceae > Pterocarya > Pterocarya stenoptera. Next base: position 90,405 of record QEOT01002614.1, read on the forward strand.
ATTTTATTAAAGAACATATATATTATATTGGGTGAAATGGAAATTTAAGATGTTTTGCTGTGCCTGCAATCACGTTACAATTATATCGTGCCTAATCTCTGGTTATATTCTCATTTTTTAAGTTTATAGCATCTGTATGAAGGGTGCGATGATTGTACAGTTTTGGGAGCTGTCCTCCTCCACTTTGGGGCTCTTTTGTAGAAGAAAAACATTGAATCTGGTCAATATATATCTTAAGTTACCACAGTGCAATTATTTTTGTCTTTTCAGCTCCCACGACTGTACAATGTGTACAAGGAAATGGGAATTGTGACTTCTTTTCAGAACATTCTTGACAATATCTTTATTCCGCTATTTGAGGTTACAGTGGATCCAGATTCACATCCTCAGTTGCATGTTTTCTTGAAACAGGTATGCTGTCTTGTATTTCTAAATCTTCTCATTTTCATATAAGAGGTTCAACAGTTGTCTTTTGTTCGCAATATATCGAAAAACTGCATCTGAGCATTTCTTGCAAATGTTGACATTTATTCTATTAATGGTCTCTGTAATCACCAAAGGCCTGTTCTCAAGTCCTGGAAAATATGGTCGAAAAAAAAATGTACTAGCTTGTAAATGCTCTGAAACTGGGCTAAACAAAAAAGTTAATTGCATGAACTTTATTTTCTCAGAACTTCTTAAACCTCTTCGGCTCTTCCTGATTTTTTTTTTTTTATCAGTAAAGAAAATTTTATTGATCAAAAGAGTAGGCGAGCCCAAGTATACAGGACATATACAAGATTAATGCCCAAGCGTGCTAGTTTAGTCATACAAGGAATTCATTTGATTGGAAAGTGATACAAGGAATTCATGAGAGGTCATGCCATGAAAATCAATTAAATTGACCAATGGAGTAAAGTATTGAAAAAATAAGTTTCTAAGCTCATCGCTCTTGATCTTCAAATTCAGTTTACCTTGATTTTTGGATTCATTTGGCACATTGCAACAAGAGTGTTAGTGAGATTGATTATAGACTTTTACCATGAGGAAGCGTATTGTAGGGATCCTCCCCCTCCCCCCCTTTTCCACTCGCGGCCCTAATATGAATTCTTTCTTAGTAGAATCTTAATCAATGGGTATTAAAAGTAAAGATGCTGTTGTTATGTAGGATTCACCCAAGCCAAAAAGAAAAAAAAAAAAAAGACTGTTACTAAAGGAGTTACTGGTAGTTCATCTACAAGAATTTGGTGTAAAAATATTTAGTCATTAAAATTTCTATTTTTGCACTGATTGCCCCTACCTCTCTCTTAAACACACAGGCATGCATTAAGTAAGTTGGATTACAAAGCTTTGATTAGTTAATTTTTTAAAATTTTGCAGTGTTGTTTACCAATAAAAATATATATATTTTTTTTCTTTGGAGAAAATCATGTTGTGCTTGGTTTAAGTTTTTTTTTTTTTTAATTTTTTAAAAATATTTTAGGTCTAAGATTTAACTGCTAAGATGTCTGGCTTGTCATGTTTGCTTGTTCAGGTTGTTGGATTGGATTTGGTTGATGATGAAAGTAAGCCTGAAAGACGGCCTACAAAACACATGCCAACACCAGCTCAGTGGACCAATGTGTTCAATCCGGCATTTTCATACTATGCCTATTACTGTTATGCTAACCTCTACACACTTAATAAGGTATGTATTCTACCATTACAATCAATCTTAAAACTTCTTACGCATCTGATTTGGATTGCTTAAGACTTTCCCCTACCCTCCCTTCTTTCTGATTCTCTAGAAAGATAATGATGTAACTTGGGGATCAAGAAGGGATATTATCTTACCTTGTACATATTTTCTTAGTTTTTGTGATTGACTGGAGTGTTCTTTCCTCCTTATAACTTGGGAAGCTGCATTCATCATCAGAAGATAGGGAAAAAAACAAAGAAACATATTGAGACACACTTAGGGCAGGTTTGGGGGTTGAGATAAGAATTCTTGATCTCATCTCAAAGTTTAAAATATTATGTTTTAATATTATTATTATTTTGGGATTTGAAAAAGTTGAATTGAGATTTGAAAAAGTTGAATTGTTTATTATATTTTGTATGGAAATTTGAAAAAGGTGTAATGATGAGTTGAGATGAGATGAGAATTTTGGAGATTTTCTCACCCTCAAACCTGCCTTTAGTTGCAATAGCAGCAGGGCTTACTTGTCCTTAGCTTTGAATGCCATTGCTTATTGCTCCTGTCATTGGTTGCTAGCTTCCTTTTTGGGTAAGCAAGCAAAGAAGAAAAAATGACCAAGCCATAGGGCATGACCCTGAAGACAAAACCAATGTAGAAACAGCCTATACAGCAGGCTACCAAGCTCAAAGAAACAGAAGAAAACAAGACACCAGACATTAGTAAATTCTAAAATTATGACCCATGTAGATGGCAAGATTGCTGCAATTGTTTATTTTTACTAATTTCTGTGCACTTCCTGAGGTTGATAACCTGACTTTTAACTGTAATAACCCAAGAGAAGTCCAAGCTACATTTGGGCATACTCTCCAAAAGAACTAGTTAATGTTACAATTCAAGGTATTATATTGCTACTTTTGAGTGTTCTCTTTCAGAATCATAGTGTTAACTGTTGTTTTCTTTTCTTTTTCTTTTTCCCCCCCCTTTTTTGATGAGTAAGGTTCCATCTTTCCCTTCCTTAATGAAAAACTAGACAGCAGTGCTGAAAGTCTTGTTGACAATAAGCTTTAACAATGTTTTTAGAGTATGACTTGATAAATAGCTTGCTTTCCTTGTTGGTTGTAGTGCCTTTTCTAATTCTGACAAGTGAATAGTTTCTAGATGCATGTGCCTTGATTTTGATGCATTGGATCTGATCTCTTAGATGTTACAATTTTCAGCTTCGTGAATCAAAAGGCATGACGACGATAAAATTCCGTCCACATTCTGGGGAGGTATTTATCATACATTTATTGTACTTTTATGCAGATGTCAGTTGTTTCATTGCCTCACGTATTGTAATATTTCCAGGCTGGTGACATCGACCACCTTGCTGCAACCTTTCTTACAGCTCATAATATTGCACATGGAATCAATTTGAGAAAATCGCCTGTACTTCAGTATCTGTATTATCTAGCACAGGTGGAATATATTTTGGATTGATGTTTATTATTTGGTTACTTTCACTGCTCGTTTGATTAAGATTTCTTGTTGGTTATCAGATTGGTCTGGCTATGTCTCCACTGAGTAACAACTCCTTATTTTTGGACTATCATCGAAATCCATTTCCTATATTTTTTTTGCGGGGTCTCAATGTTTCTCTTTCTACTGATGACCCACTGCAAATCCACTTAACAAAAGAACCCTTGGTGGAAGAATATAGCATAGCAGCTTCAGTGAGCTCTCTCTCTCTCTCTCTCTCTCTCTCTCTCTCTCTCTCTCTCTCTCTCTCTCTCATTTGTGCATATGTATTTTGGTTCCAACATACTTACACTGGCTCAAATATGTTCATGGCCTTTCATTGCAGGTGTGGAAGCTCAGTTCGTGTGATCTATGTGAGATTGCCCGTAATTCAGTCTCCCAATCGGGTTTCTCGCATGCCCTGAAGGTAATTGCTTTTACCTTGACTTGAGAGGACAGGAAACTATGGAGATCTCTTGCTGCTCCCTTCTACATGAATGATAAAGAGGGGGGTGACAGGTGCCAAAACTGATACTGTGTGTGCCTTCTGCATGGGGTACTTGTCCATTATTTTGAAATTTTTTGCCGGATCAGGATAATCTGTGGGCAGTGGGCAATTGGTCTTCTGTCTTCTTTTGAGTAACGAGATTTACTAACTTGTGACATCTTTGATACTGATGGCTACACAGATAATGTGATGTCCATAACCTTGCAATACTATCAATTTGATTTCTGTTAATACCGTCGTGGACACACTGCGTGTGTACCTATGGAAAATTAACCACCTCATATCTAGAACTGGAGTTCATTGAGGTTCTGTTCTAGTAGGAGACTTTTCTGCTATTTTCTGTTCCCAAATATCCTGATCATTCAAGTTTTTAGTTAAACCGTGTAATCAACTTAACTGAATTTAGTTTTAGTTCTAAAATCTTTAGAAAAGATTGTATTACATGGGGATGCTTTGTCACCGGCCTATAGTTGTCCTCTGACCAATTAGGTTTCTGTTTCAGTCGCATTGGATGGGGAAAGAGTACTACAAGAGAGGACCAGATGGAAATGACATTCGCAAAACTAATGTGCCTCATATTCGTCTGGAATTCCGTGAAGCGGTATGATTTTGATATCTGTCTCGTGAGTCTTTTGTTAATGCCTTTTTGTTATGCCCACCCAGACCACCCTCCATTTTGGAGGACTGGCAGATGCTTGGTTATAATCAAAAGCTGGAACACCCCCCTCCCCCAACCTTTTCACCTGTTTATTGTTCTCCCTTTTCATACGGTTTTGGATTTCTCAATTACTCTAATGTTATGCAAATAATTTCGCACCAAACTTGAGCCTAGGAGTACAAGAACTAAATGATGTGATTGTAATGCTTGCAGATTTGGAGGGAGGAGATGCATCAGGTTTATCTGGGCAAAGCCGTTATCCCTCGAGAAGTGGACAAGTAATTTGGAAGGGGCACTTGTGCGCCTGATCCATCCTTGAATATTTCCCTACTTTTAGAGGTGGCCTCCATGCTTTTCTTCCCCCCCAAAAAAAAAAAAAATTTCATATTGGTTGCTAGGTAAATGAATTTTGTTAATTGTGAGTTTTGCTCATTCGTTTGTAGGAGGCAAGGAACTTGCTAATCCTGCATGAAGGAGAGGAGTACGTAATTCTGAGATGCAAGCTGAAAATTGAGCGGGGGCAAAAGCAGAATGCTAACAGAAGTTAAAACATGGTCTGAAGACAAGGTAGTAGATGTACGTTATGGTATATTTCTTGATTCGCATCATCTCATACGGATTCTCAGTCTTGGATGGAGCCTATAGCAACGAGATAACAATGTCTCTCCTCTCAGCCAAATATAATATAAGTGAAATTATATAGTAACTCTAGCTTAAGTAAGCACCATAATTAGATATAATAGGCCTTGCTGTTTCTTTTTCTTTTTCTTTTTTAAGTCTTGTAGCTGTGTAAAATGGTATAGTCTAATGCTTCCCCATGCCAAGGGAAAGTGATCAGACTCTGGCTCTGATGAATTTTGACTCTTTTTTTTCATTCGAAATGTGGTTTTTTTCCCGAGTTTCTCAAGGAATGATGTACGACACGCAATTTGGAGCTTTTTGTTAATTCAAATGTAGAGCGGTTTGGATTCGTTACATGCCTTTTATTTTTATCTTTTTTTGTAGTGGATTGGCGGTTAACTGACTGCCAAAAGAACGGAAATATCATTTAAGTCAATTGGTTAGCCATCTCTATGGTAACCCACCTCTGATTACCAATAAGGTCTGAAACGTGGGCTGCTTCTGGCCTACGAGTGAAATGAGCTGATATCGCATACCGAAGGAAATGCTCAATTGCACCACTCTTTATATTCTACCTGCTGTCTCCCTCCTCTTTGCTTATCCTTTGATAAGTAAGTTGCATGAGCCTTCAAAAAGAGGGGCCTATTTGAGATACTTTTGGCGGCCAGTAGCATCAGAGCCTCATGCTCACTTTCGGTGATTAGGTCGTTCACTCCTTTTCAACTTATACCACCACCACCACCATTAGACACTTCTAAGCCCAATCTACCCAAAGTTGCTATAAACAGGGAATTTGCTTTGGTGCATGAGGCACAAGCACCTCCCTTTAGTCAAATTAGAGTTGTTCCCTACTTAACTATTTTTATGCTTTTTTCCCTTTTTTTTTTTTTTTGGTGTTTTTGTAGACTTTGGAGCTAAGGGCATTAGAGCATTCTCATTGGCATAGGTAAAGGCAGAGTTAAAATTTGACAATAATCACATGTTTTGTCTTTTGCCTATTCCATTCAAGAGAGATTCTCACGTTTGATTATCCATCTATTAGTCAAAATAATAATAAAAATATTTTTAAGTGAATATATTTATAATTTGTTATCTAATTTAATTTTCTCATATTTTGCAATTCAAATCTATTGTAAATTATATAAACCCAAGCACCTATGTGTGTGTGTGTGTATATATATATATATATAAATAATAATTAGTGGTGCAATTGTTATGTAGGTACAAAATGAGAGAGAAATTAATATAAATTATAAATATGGAGGGTGAACAGTAACCATACAAACATAGAGAGTTACTCTAGCTAGCTGGCAAAAAATTTGTCTTTTGCCTCTTCCAATATAGATCATGAGCATTGGTTAGGTATGAGAAAAATCATCTACATTAAACTAGCCAAACTACTAAGGCTCCGTTTGTTTACATAAAATTCCTATCTCATCTCATCTCAATCATTACAATTTTTTCAAATTTTCATACAAAAATATAATAAACAATTTAACTTTTTCAAATCCCAAAATAAAAATAATATTAAAAAATATATTCTAACAATATTTTATTCAACTACTATTCAAAACATTTCATCTCATCTCATCTGAACTGTGTATCCAAATGGAGCCTAAAGCTCAACATATGAGCTACAGTAATAGCCATGCTGCTTGAAATTCTAACCAAAATTTAGACTTGACAATGGCTAGCCAATACTTTAAGAGCATTAGCCATGCTCTAAGTCCAAATTTTGACTAGAATTTGAAGTTTTGGTCCTTCTACAATAACTCCCAAATATGACTACGGGCCCTAAATTATTGTAGTTCAAAGTTCCACAAATATCCATTTGGCTAGTCAATGCTCTAAGGGATTGTTAGTCAAATTTTAATTTGCATTTACATTTGGCTAAGGTAATGAGAAACATTGAGAATGCTCTTAGTATTGGTATATAGCCAAATGTAAATGCAAACCAAAATTTAGCTAACAACTCCACTAAATTGTCTACAATAATTCTACATATTTATATGGTTACTGTTTCTCATCTATTGAATAATTTATGAAAAACTTCACTCTCCTCCCACTCAGACTCTCTCTCTCTCTCTCTCTCGACACAGAACCCCCCAATTTCCTGTAATTCTTGTAATCTTTCAAATGGAAAATGATCTCCTATGGAAGAACTAAAGATAGATGTCAATGCTATTCCAATGGACAACAACCCAGGTGCAGATGGTTTTGCATCCTGCTTCTTCATGGAATGTTGGGGTATTATCAAGGAAGATTTGTTAGAAGATGTCTTAGGCGTCCATTTGACAAAGATATTATTTAGCCTCCTATATAGTGTTGATACCCAAAGATAGAGATCCGGTGAGTTTTTCTAAGTTCAAACCAGTTAGTCTTTGCACAATGGTGTATAAGATTTTCTAAAAATGATTGTGAATCGAATGGCCCTTCTTCTCGCGAAACTTGTGTCGAGTGAACAAGGCATTTTTCTGAAGGGGAGGAGCATTTTTTTACAACGTCTTGCTTACCCAAGAGCTAGTTCATAGCATAAATAAAAGGATGCGAGGCAGCAACGTTATGGTCAAAGTTGACATGGCAAGTTGACATGGCCAAGGTATATGATAGGATTGAATGAGATTTCTTGCCGGCAGTGTTGAAGGAATTTGGTTTTGAGGAAGACCGGATCAAGTTGGTGTCCACTGTATCTACTCTTCGTGGTTCTCCATCAAAGGATTCTTTAAGTCGTCACGTGGCCTTAGATAAGGGGATCCGTTGTCCCCATATCTTTTTACTATAATAGAGGAAGTTTTAAGTAGATTAATCAATCAAGCTTTTGATGAAAGGTCTATCGGTAGGGGTGTAATCGGTCCCGTCCGGTTCGGTTTAGGGAGGTCACGAATCGAAAATTTCTGTCCATTTTTGCCAGACAAGACCGTTAGCTATCGGTCTGGTCAGTTCATAAACATTTTTCTCATCTTTTTTTTGACAAAAAAATTAATACAAGAAATTAATTAAATTAGTAAAATTAAAATTAAGTGATCTCTTTAACATTTTATATATGGATAATGACTATTAAATAATTTTATTGTATATATGGTCAATGGTGACTCCTTAGATGAAAATTACATAATTAATTTATACAACTACTATATAACATAATATATTATATATAATATTTAAATATATATATACACATTCTCTCGGTTTTAGTCTAGTCCGGTCCGGTTCAAAAAATTCACACTTGAGACCGACCTATAAGACTATCGGTCCTATCTAGACCGATATTCTTACACCCCTATCCATCGGTTCCTTCCAATGTAAGGAAGGTTATCCTTTGGATTCTTACACCCCTATCTATCAGTGACTTCCAAGGTCTGCGAGGCTATCCTTAGGTTACACATTTGATGTATGCGGATGACTTGGTGCTGTTCTCTAATGGGTCTTGATCTTCAATGCAAGCGCTTGCAGTAGTGCTGAACAAGTATATGTCGATATTGGGGTAGTTGACTAATAAGGAGAAATCTGCTATCTTATTTCCTACTAAAGCTACAGTATCCAAAAGAAGGATTGAGCTAAATGAACTGGGTTTCTCAGAAGCTAAATTCCCTTGCACGTACCTAAGGGATTCAGTTCATAGTGGTAAGGTGCCGGTAAGTACATTAGAGCCATTGTTCCTGAAAATTAGAAGAAGATTAGAGAGTTGGAAGGCTTATCTAGTATCCGACAGTGGTAAACGCATTCTCATATGACATATTCTGTTTGGTATGCCGGTGCATTTGTTGTCAATTCTAAATGTTCCTAAACCGGTAGTGAATAAGATCTTTGCAATGAGCTAAGAAGTGGAAATGGTTGGCTTGGGAGAAGGCTTGCAAACTTGTGGAGGAGGGAGGCTTGGGGTGTAAGGGACGTACAAGAGGTGAAAAAGGCATTACATATGAAGTGAGCATGGAAAGTAATGTGTGAAAGCTCACATTGGTCCAGGTTTTTCTAGGCTAAATACATGAAAGAAAATCAATGGAATAACTTGGTCCCCTCTAAGAAAGCATCAAGCCTATGGAGATCAATTTCAGCCCCGTTGTTAGAGGTGTCTAGGGGCACTACATTGTTGGTGAAATTCACAATAATATAATAAAAATTACAATGAAATTAAAATTAAGACGGAGCCAGTTTACTGAGGCACGGAAATATCGCTCTCTTTAAGGAGATTCAAGCCTTCTGCGATGTACAAAGTCTCAAATTAATCGGTGCAACAGAAATCTTCTTGACTTGACTCTTCCAGGATACAACAGCCCAACTGATCGTCGTATAACTTAAGCCTACTCTGCACAAGTGGTTGAATCCAAAGCTTCACTCAAAAGAACACATTTCTTTTATCTGGAAATACTCTAAAAAATATATATTCACTAGTTATTTTTCTTATCTCACTTTCTCTTAAGAATATTCCACACTCATACCGTACAACAACTAAACATATAAACATATATAATAAGACTACGAAAGGACCCAGGAGTATAACGACGTAAACGGGAAAATGAAATAAATGGCCAACTTTAACAAATTGAATAACCCAATGTCTACAACATAAAACCATCTTTAGTAACTCTTTAAAGCATAAACGGCAGCTTTGTAAATGAAAAAGTAAACCAACAAAAAGTTGACGTTTTACTAAAGGAACGGCTAAATATATCAATAACGACAGCCAATCAAAGTCATTTAATAATCACTAAAAGCTAAACGGCTAAATGTACATGCACCAAATTAAAGAGAAAATAAACTGAAGCAAGTAACGTTAATGATCTCTTAGATAAAATGTTATCAATAAAAAAATATTTTTTAAAAAATACTAACATTCCCCCACTATTTTTAATAAAATAAAAATAAATAAATAAGAGAGACACTTCCAGATTAAAGAAGGATTATTATGTATCATAAATGTGTGCTCTGTATTGAAGTCTTACTTAGTGAAATAACAACCTTTATTCCAGAGTCAGTAGTGGTCTCAAACTTGAACTATGACTGCTTAGGGGAAATAAAGAATTATTATTTACACATAGTAACCCAGGTGTTGACATAAGTTTTATTAGCCAGCATATTACGGCCTTGTGCTTATCCCGATTTCATGAGTGTATTTGAGAATAAACTCAAATCTCATAGAGAGCGGCCCCACTCTCACACTCACATAGGTAAAATCTGTCAAGAGTGTTCTTGTAATTCTTACACCCTACTTATAAGAGCTACAGAATTTCATTAAGAGTTTGTCCATAGACTCATCCTCCACAACATTACAGGATAAATGCACTCACATCATAGGAATGAGAAATAAAAAAAATAGTAAATTTCTTTCGACCATCATATGATTCGTTTTTTTCCATTGAATCCAGTTCTCAGGATCTCTGGTCCCCAAGTTGGGTATCCTCATACATGGCTCATGAATTTATGGGTTTTAATCTCATTCCCCTCAATGTATTCTAGATCATTTCTTTTGTTAAAATTTTGGTTAATGGATCCACATTGATAACACCATCATAAAAAAAAAATCTCACAGTACTGTATTTTTCTTCTAAAGGATCTGGATTTACCGTTTTTATAACAGTTTTGTACTCTACCAAATATAGTAGTACTATCACAATGAATTAATTGATTTTTTCCACAAAGAAATAAATCTCTCAATATACGACAGTCAAAGTATGCAGTAATATTGCACTAAAAATCATAAAACGACTTGATATTTATCCAAACTCAACTCATAATAGCTATATTAAAATCTGGACATTGAAAGGCTTTCGGTTATGACACTAACGCCAAAATTAATATCATATACGTTTTAAACAACCAAACGCCAACAAATTAAATAAATACATTTGATGTAAATACGAAACCGTTTGGGCAAATTTTCACCCAACTTAAATGCACCGAACAAACTTGAACGTACATGTAATATAAAAAAGTCAAAAATATTTGGCTTTACTCCAAAAAGCTCAGAAAAGAAAACTTAAACAAAACGTTGGGACTAAATTTTTTTAAAATTATTCACATGGTCCTTTGGGCTAACTGAACGGGGCTTACTCCTTCGTAGCCCAACCCCTTTATCAAAATATAGATGCATGTGTGTATAAGAAAACAACTTAACCCCCACTAATTTTAGATTTTAAAAAGAAATTTTCTTTTCATAAAAAAATATACTTTACTAAAAAATGCCTTTATTCCAATATGAAAAAATGAACTGCAATTTTTATTCCATATTTAAGAAAGACATAAGCATGTGTGCCAACATTTAAAAAATAATACACATAAAGAGAAACATCCTATGATTTATTCTCAATATTTAATTTAAACATCCTATCACAAGCATAGCATTTGCCCACAAAACTCCATTTTTTATAATCACATATTGATTAGATTCTATAGTTTGTTTGAAGCCCGCTTTGTTGACTAAAAAATTCGACATCAAATTCTTCCTCATAGATCATGTATAGAGCACATTTTTTAGCATCAATATACGTCTAGAGGTGAATTTCAGCTCAACCTCACCACTCTCAAGAACCTCAGTTTTACTTGAATCATCAAGCATTATAGTATTCTCTTATTCAAAGGAAGTAAAATTTTTGAACCAATCTTTATCATAGCAGACATGCCTATTGGCACCAGAATCTGCCCACCACCATTCAACAAATTGAACCAAGTTTATGTCTGTGATCATTGCTACAAACGGCTCCTCAGTTACGTTAACTTGAGGATTATTTTCTTGCTTCCGGAACTTACAAATTCGAGCAAAGTGCCCAATTTTGCCACAGACAAAACATGCTTGATTTTGTAAAAGGGGTCCTTGGTTCTTATCATTTTGGCTTTGAAAACCCTTTTTGTGAGGTTTACTAAATTTTTTGAAATCTTTTCTTTGCAGCTTCAAAAAACTATTTCTTGTATTTTAACCTTTGGGCAAGCTACCATTTTCAGAAATTAAGTTTACCTTTGTCATGGAATGCTCATTACCATTTTGAAATACCAAATCATCTTGGCCTCTAACTTCCTCCTCTACGCAAATACGCGTGATTAAAGTCTCAAATGATGTCTCCTTTTATTTATGGCGCATCAACTTTTGAAACTCTCTCCACGAAGGTGGTAGCTCGACGATGATGCCATAAACAATTAGATTGTCTCCAATCTTGATGCCTTCAGATCTTACTTCAGCTACAACCATTTGAAAATCTTGCGCTTGCTCCGTAACGGATTTTCCATCTACCATTTGATATCGAAAGAAGCGACTTGCAGCATACTTCTTCACTCCGGCTTCTTCCGTATCGTATTTACTCTGTAAAGCTTTCTAAATTTTCTTTGCAGAGGTGTAAGTAGTGTTGTAGCAATCATAAAACTGATCAGCAAGATAATTTAAAAGATAATATCGACAGTTATACTCATCTTTGGTATATTTTTCAATTTTTTCTTCGTGAGCTTTCACTTGTGCTTCAGTCATGTTCTTAGTAGTGATCTTGCTAGGATTCTTTGTAGTGAGAAGATAAGAGACGTTGAGAAGATTTAGATAGAAGAGCACCTTGCACTTCCATCTCTTGAAATAAGCTTATTTGAAACGGAAGGGCTTGTTAAGAACTCCATTGTTGTCCGTGGATTTTTCAGTTGTAGGCTCCATGCTGAATCTCCTTAACATTGTTGGTGAAATTCACAATAATATAATAAAAATTACAATGAAATTAAAATTAAGATGAATCCAGTTTGGATTGAAGCATGAAAATATCGCTTTCTTTAAGGAGATTCAAGTCCTCTGCAGTATACAAAGTCTCAAATTAACTGGTGCAGCAGAAATTTTCTTGACTTGACTCATCCAGGATACAACAGCCCAACTGATCGTCGTATGACTCAAGCCTACTCTACATAAGTGGTTGAATCCAAAGCTCTACTCAAAAGAACACTTTTTTTTTTTTTTTATCTGGAAATACTTGAAAAAATATATATTCACTATTATTTTTCTTATCTCACTTTCTCTTAAGAATATTCGACACTCATACCGTACATCAACTAAACATATAAACATACATAATAAGACTACGAAAGGACCCAGGAGTATAACGACGTAAACGGGAAAATGAAATAAATGGCCAACTTTAACAACTTGAATAACCCAACGTCTATAACATAAAAACCATCTTTAGTAACTCTTCAAAGCATAAACGGCAGCTTTGTAAATGAAAAAGCAAACCGACAAAAAGTTGACATTTTATTAAAGGAACGGTTAAATATATCAATAACGGCAGCCAATCAAAGTCATTTAATAATCACTAAAAGCTAAACGGCTTAATGTACATACACCAAATTAAAGAGAAAATAAACTGAAGCAAGTAATGTTAATGATCTCTTAGATAAAACGTTATCAATAAAAAATATTTATTAAAAAATACCAACAACATGGTTGGTCAAGGAATCGAACATATCTTTTTGGTATGATAACTGGCTTGGGGAAGGTTGTTTTGCTGCTGAAGTGGGTGAGTTGACCAGATTATTTTCATTTTTTAATGGATCTCTAAGATTATTAAGACCACTAATGGGTGAGAATATGACACATACAATTGAGTCTAGTGAAATCCAATTGAAGGAGGGGACATATATTCCAGTTTGGGCAGCCTCTAGATCTGGAGAGTTCTGTACCAAGTCAGTTTGGCAACTAATAAGAGAATATTCCATGTTTGCGGGCTGGAGTAAATGGGTATGGCACAATTCTACCCCATGTAAAATATCAGTATTCATGAGGAAATGCTTAGATCTGGCCCTACCAGTGGATAGTAAATTACAACTGATTCAAATACCTATTGTCTCTAAATGTAATTGCTGCTCTATTCCTAATATTGAGACCCTTGACCATGTCCTTAGCAAATGGGAGATACCAGTAAGTATATGGAATCATTTTGGGGGCATTCTTGGCTTTAGAATTTCCTCTAGTCATTGTTGTAGAGAGCGAATTATGTTATGGTTTAATAAAGCTAATAAATCCTCCCATGCAGGTATTATGATTGGCATCTTACCATTGATTATTATTTGGTGTCTATGGGTGAGACGGTGCAAGGCGCGCATGGAGGGGTAGGAGGGGAATAAGGAAGTCGTGTGTTTTCAAATCAAAGAGATATTGGGTGTAGTGTTATCAAAATTAAAGTTAGTGTCTTTTATCTTTGTCTTTGTAGTGGACATATTCATTTTTCAGCAACTCGACATGCCAAGATTTGAAATTACCAAAATTACATTCAAACTGCTGTATTGGCTCATACCATAAGGTGGGGACAGTCAAACTCAATGTAGATGGATGATCATTGGGGAATCCAAGTATAAGTGGAGGAGTGATTAGGAATGATAAAAGGGGCTTTCCTCGTGGCTTTTTCTTACTGCTATGGGGAAGGAACCAACTCTAGAGTAGATTCGAGAGCCTTATTGGAAGGAGTAAAATTTGTATTGAGAAGGGGTTCCATTTCATAAAAGTGGAATCAGACTCTAGGGTAGTAGTAGACTGGATAAATGGAAGCGGAGTTGTGCCTTGGTTCACTAGAAATCTTCATAATCAAATATGTGAACTGCAGCAAGTCTACAAATTCTCTTGCAAGCATATTTTTTTGGGAAGTTAACCAAGTTGTTTACTGTTTATCCAAATTTGGAAATAATGGAAAAAATAGAGTTTTTGATTGTAGGTCGGACTTGCCACGGTTTATAAGAGGTAAGTTAGCTACAAATCGTGCTAATTTATCCCGCATGGTGTAAATGATTTATACTATTGGTCAGATTGGAATACGATTGATGTTTTTTGTATTTTACTTTTGGTGCTATAATTGGTCCCACAAAATATTGGGTTATTTTGACGGTAATCCTCCGCCTTAAGTGAGGGTGTTTTGAATGAAAGTGTTAAAAAAAAACTGTAACATTTGTTTCGAGTTATTTGTCGGAGTCCCCACCCCTCTATCATATTCCTTAATTTCATTAATTCAATTTTATTTATCATAATATATACGTATATTTGAAGACATGAATATATACCTAAGAATTTATCAAAAAAGAAGTATAAATATGACAAATATCTCTATATACTAGACACTCGCTTTAGAGTACCTTATCTGCATAGGAGACGACAACTAGACACCACCTATGTCTGCGTTCCCGAAGACACCCCCCTTTCAAGAGGATTTGTGGCATGTCAAGCCCTAATAATGTTCTTCGTAGAATAAGATATTATAGAATAATATTGACATCTCATCCTTCCATTTATATGCATTTTTATTGTTATTACTTTGCAACATATAATCAGATTGGAGTTCGTGATCCATTGTGGAATGGCATAACATAAGGCCAAAGCCGTAACTGGGTTTCGGCTTAATATTGGCCTCAGCAAATCGTAATTCTTTTTTTAAAAATAATAATAATCAATTTACTGAAGATTTAAGATCTCTTTGAAAATACAACTATTCTTATACATTCTCAGACTAATTGACTTCTATTCACAAACTATTCACTATTACCAACAAATTATCCATTATAATTTTTATTACTATTTATAGATCATCTAAGATGTAATATCCAAACAGAGCCCTACCATCACTGTCGGTGGTGGGCTTGTTCGACTGTACCACTTAACTTTAAGCATCTATTGGAGCCCAACCAGTAATTTAATCGGGTCTAATTGTTAAAACTAGTCCAACCTGTCCTTGTGTGCATAGGTGCAAGCCCAGCTTGGGATAATAGATTCGTGCGTGCGTGTGGGATTGGGATTACAATCCGATTATATACCCACATTCCATCCTCTAACCATAGCAGATGATGAAAGCTAGTTTTTGCATTTCAAAAGCTACAATATTCTAAGTCAGCTGGTTTTACTCATCCCAAGAAAACCTATTAGGCTTTGGATTAGGCCATGCAAATAACTCAGCTTTTGCTCTCTCTTCAAACAGACTACAGAGGATATAGCTTAACAAAAAATCTTCACAACCTCTTACTATTCACACAACCTTCACATACCACATTGTTTTAACAAAACTCATAGCTTAAATCACTTAACCATGGCAATCACGTAGATCATCTAGAAGCTCAATGTTTAATACAAAATTTCCGATCCCAAGTTGAACAATTATCTTCTGAGAACAATCTCATTATATAACCTCTAAACTCCAGGAATTTCCCAAAAAAGAAAAAAGGTACTGCGTTGACGAGAATTTTCATAATTTACCATTTAAAAAGTGAGTTTAGAGGAAAGAGTAGAATAATAATACTACTTCTTGTACCGCTTGATCTCTTTGATAACGCCATCAGTAAGCGAATCAACAT
>QEOT01002614.1:109202-147107 GCA_003123785.1 Pterocarya stenoptera
ACTTAAAAACATTAAGACCTACCGCCACTGATAAAAAAACAATAAGACCAACCACCATATAATTAAGATATTGAAAAACATACAAGCTTGATCAGTAGCAAATGGCCAGGTACAGGAAAGCCACTAGGGCAATGCTCCAAAAATAAGTGCGTGATGCACTTAAGATGAATCATTTGCATCATATAACCTCATCTACACATACAGTACTTAATCCCATTCATTTTGAATGCATCAAGACAGAAGCCAAAATCCATACCGTTTTACCAACACTCAATATGTGCACATGTTAGGGAGCATACCAGGCCCAAACACAAAAATGAATATCCCGAATTACGTCTTTGTTAAAATGAAAAACAAAAAATACTTGTAATCCATTTCATCACCTAAATATTAGAAATTATGATCTAATAGTTATTGGAATTGTACAAAGCATACTTTTAAACAGTATTTTTTTGATTGGTTAACAAAATTTTTATTGACAATAAGAATAGGCAAGAGCCAAAGTACACGGAACAGATACAAGAGCGTCGTCACCTATGCATGATGATCTAGTTATACCAGAAGAGAAACGCTTCTGGCCGGAGACACCTATAACATGGTTTTATCGTAAACCAATTAGAGCTTGCCACGTAAGGGTTCCATAATTGTCATAGTGCGGACGCATAGCAGGGGATTGGAAATCTTCCTTCCCAGTTTCCGTTCCCACTCAACGAAAACTCTCTCTCATCTTCGATCTCTCTCTCACGAAATCCCTAACCTCTCTCTCTCTCTCTCTCTCTCTCTCTCTCTCAACCCGGTCGCAACACGAACATCGGGTCAATCTGCACGAGAAAAGCCTCTCGGCGATTCGATCCCTCCGCAACCTGAACTCCTTGGGGCAATCCGAAGCCGCCACCAAGATCGCATGGTTGATTATGTAAAAAATGCCCGAATTTGCAGTCCGGAAGTAATTCCTTCAGTATTCCAATGACCCTGGTTTCTTCGCCATGATTTAACTTCGGGAATTCAAGATCGGAAAACCGGATTTCGGCGAAGACTCACAATTTCTCAGCAAAATATTCATATGCACTTATATTTGTTATTTTAGACCCCCGATGCCATTAATTTTTTTTCATTTCCATATCTTGAATGTTTACCAAAAACATTCGGGAGAAAAATCACGATTTTGTTTTCATTTCCCAGGTTTTCTCAGCAACCAAATAGCGCTAAGATTGAACTTAGGGGTCCCTACGCATTAGCAATGAATAGAGGCAAAACCAAATTTTTCTGCAAAAATTGCTTGAAGCTCTCTCTCTCCCCTTCGACCTCTCATGGGATCCCAAAATCGCTCTCTCTCTCTCTCTCCTTCAAAAAGCAGATAAAGCAATTACCATCATTTCGTAGACATTGCTCTTATTTCAAGTTGAGAATAGGATTTTTGGGATTTTTGGCTTTGATTTAGGTGGCTTTGATGAGAGGCAGTGGGGGCTTGGTTTTGTCTTTCGAGAGGGAGCAGAAGTTTCGATGAGCATCTAGGTGGCTTCGATGGGAGCAAAGGTTTAGGTTTTGTCTTTTGGCTTCAACAGAGAGAGTGAGAGAGCAGAGAGAAGGGGAGGGGATGCTCAAGAGGTAGAGAGAGTGAGGGACGAGATCCCCTGTTTCGTGGACCTTAATTTGGATAATGTGCTGCTAACGTGTCACCTCTCTATTGGTCTCCGATAAATGCACATTATAGGCGTCTCTTGCCAGAAGTTATTCTCATACCAAAAGCTCATGAAAATTCATGCTGTTAAAATTCATTATAATCAAGAATGAAGTATTAAAAAAGAAAGTTCTAAGCTCTCTACACAGGCACTGTCTCTTACAACCTCAACCTCCATCCTATTTTTATAGGAAGTGTCATTTGAGCTAGATCTTATTGGCTTAATTAATGAGTAAAAATTGAAGACGCTACAATATGAAAGATATCCCACCTTTCAACTCAATCACTGGAATAATTTTATTGAAGCATGTTGTTGGTTGTGAAGAATATGTTCGAACAGGTTATGTAACAGATTTTCATGAAGATTTTATCTGAATGTAATTAAAAAGAAAATAAATGATACCAAGATTTTATCTGAACGTAATTAAAAAGAAAATAAATGATACCATTTAAAACTCCCCCTAGCCAAAGAAAGGTAGGAACGGTGTGGTATAAGGTGACACACAGGACAGTAATATAAACAGGGACTCCTATCAGGTGTCTATCATGACATGGCATGTTAGCTTTTCTAGTCACAATGGAACTTGTTACCAGTTATGAGCATCACAACAAAGACTTTCCCTCAAATTTCTTGTCACATTAAATAAGGGCAATTTATGATAATCATCAAATTGTGCACAGGATCTAAAACAAAGATTCCAGATCAAGATTGACCAAGACACCAAGTCAAAAACTCATGAGACCAATTCCACAGTAAGTTCTTAGATATATCCTATCCTTATGAGATACTTCTACAATCACAACAACTTATAACCTACTCACCATAGTAATCTACCTTCAATGTGTCGTTTCTTTTCGTTGTCATAGTAGAAGATTACTCCAGCTCCAGTAGCAACGAGCAAAAGAAAACTAAACCATGAAATGGGCTGCAAAAGTAGATTCAATCAACTCATAAACACCAACGTTCCTAAAATCAAAGGACTTGGCCATGTTTGGCAACCAAAACTCTCTCTAAAGTCAGAGACTGTTTTTGAGTCAAAGATGTTTTTATTCCCAAACCAACAATATCTAGATTGTTAAAATCCCTTCAAAATTTCAAAAACTTAAAAAATCATCTTCCAAATATTATTTTATAAAAATAATTTTTAAAAAAAAATTAGGCAGCAGCCACCCTAACCTGGCCGCCCGTGGGCCTCTGGCTGATTAATTAATTTATTATATCGTCTATAGATCCAGCCACTTTTTAAAGCTCTATCAAAACATCCTCTAAAAAAGATTTTAAAACTACTCACAAACACTCTTATACTATTCATGAAAACTTCTTACATCCTCCAAACATCCCCTTAGTCATATATTAATTCTAAAAGATAAATAGTAAGCATTGTATGAACAAAATCTTACCCCTCCGCGAACAGATTTTCCATCGTCACTGCTCTCGTGTGATCCTCCGGAGTGTTTTCCATTGCCAGATTTAGCGTCTCCAGAACTTTTTGATGTTTGATTTTCTGGATTAACAGTGGCAGCAGAACTACTTAACAGACATCTCTGATATACGGCTGAAAACTGAATTCCGAGCCCTAGAGGTACAACCTGAAATATCCAATCTCGGTTACAAATGCCAAATAAACTTGAAAATGAAAGAACAAAACATAGAAGATTGAGTCTAACGGATTGTGTTTGGCTAAGAGAAACAACGGGAAAAGCATGCAGAAGAAACGAGAGATTAAAACCCTACGACTTTCGATTCCAACGAGGAAAAATAAAATATTTCAACTTCATTACAAACCGATTGAAGAAGAGGAAGAGCTCGATGCGAATTCGTCTCGGAAACTGGTGGAGAAGGCATCGATGATCTCCATTGGCTGATATTTCGATTAACGTAGCGGAGATGATTCAGGGTTCTTGAAAGGATGGCCGCCATGGTAAGTACGAGAATCTTCCCATCCAGAAAGACCTCTCTCTGGTGCCTCAACTAGTAGGGGTTTTGCTTGCGGTGATGGGTAAACGAGACCCGTCGTGATATGTCGGATTTGGATCCGATCCAAACAAGTTGGGTTTCCTTGGGCCTAAAGTTGGGCGGACTGTGACTTCGGTTCACTTCAGCTGCACCGACACCAAAATTAAGAAAATAAAAGTTTCAAAATAATTTTACATTTTGTCATCTTGAATTAGGCATCGTTTGATTACACAAGTTATCTAATCTTTTTTTTTCATTTTATCTAATTATTACAAATTTTTTAAACTCACACACAAACTCTCATCTTATTTCATTCCATCTATGCAACCAAACGAGGCCTTATACTTATTAATATAATAAATCTTTAATAAGACAAAAAAATATATATATATAGAATTTCTCAAATCTCAAATGGTATGTGCAGTCTAGAAAGGAAAATGTGTATGTTTCCAATTAAGGAACCGAGATCATATTCTGCTCTAAATAAATATATACATATATGTGTGCGTCTGTATTTGTTTCAAGTTTCTAATTCACATATGAAGGCAACAGTCTTTTCTTATTCAGACACTAAAAAAAGTACCATTTTCTTAATTACTAATCATTCATTTTGGTAGGCTCTTGTTTTGGTTCATATTTTTTGTTTGGCAGGGATATAAAAGCAAGTTCAAAGAAGTATGTTAACTAGGGCGTAATTAGTCTGATTCGATCTGATTTTAGACATTTTAAAATCGAACTGATATAAATAAGTTTTGAAAATCTAATATTGAATGTGAATTGATTCATCATTAAAACCTAAGCTTTTAATTTTTTCAATTTTAGTCCAGTTCAATTCGATTTATGAGTGTGATTCAATTTTTGAATTGTCAAACTCCATTAAAAATTCATTGAAATTTGCATGTCACCCATTTTGGTGCAGTGAGAATTTTGCTTTCCAAAACATGTGTTCTTTCTTTTTTTATTTTTTAACGATGAAGATGATATAAAGAATTCTATGCATCAGTCACTATTTACTTTCACACTCTACACCTATAGTTCTTTTTTTCATGAGACTTGCTACAGGTACCCGGCATTGGGTACCTTTGAGGGAATTGGCTGACATGTCAGTTGATATATTTATAAAGTTAAAAAAAAAACAAAAAAACAAAAACATAGAATCAGAGAGAAAATGAAACCCAACTGAAGAAGAGAAAGGAGGGAGTGCTGTCGGAAGTCAAATTTCTTGCCTTTTCTATGCCTCAGGTGCAGCATTTTCGTTTGGGCTTTTATTTGTGCTTTAAAGGAGAACGCATTGATAGGCAGCTTGGGTGTTATTTATTTCAGATTTGTTCCGAAGGTATGCTACGTTTCCATGATGAACTATAACTAGTTATTTGCATAATATCATACTTTCAATGCCCAGAAACGGCGTTCCCGAGCCTATGCTTTGCACGTAGTGCCTTTCTAATGCTTTGCTCTTTACATCAACTTTTTTACTAAAATAATTGATAAATCAAATAACAGTACCTTGTTCTGTTCGTGGGTAGACAAAGAAGATGAGAAGAAGACCCAGCCCTTGCTCTGTTCGTGAAAATGGAGAACACACTCACGAGGTCATCATGGTTGAAAAACCAGATCTAGTCAACAGATACTCATCGTGTGCTCAAGATTGTGCTGAGTAATATTCCCTGCAATCGGCATGTTACATTAGAAGAGAAATTGTAACAAGATCATCTTAGTAGGTGAAAATTTCAGAGAGACGAAAAAAAGCACCAGATGAGTTGAATATGAGATTTTCATCGATCCAATCTATTTAATTTGGCAAAACAGTGTAGCGTAGAATACAAGAGTGGCATTAATTCCAGTGAAATTGAATTCTCCGTGAAGATGCGGAGAAACAAAACGATATCAAAACTAGCCATTTTTCTCAGCTACAAAATTCTTGGAGGAGAGAGAGAGAGAGAGAGAGAGAGAGAGAGAGAGAGAGAGAGAGAGAGAGAGACCTTTTCTAAGGACATGATAGGCATCCTTTGCAGCTGCTCTGTTAGCGACGACCTGAGCAAAAAAATGCAGAAGGAAGCCATCAAATTCTCTTAAAAGCATTATCCAGAAGGAGAAGAAGAAGGAAAATGAGAGAGGGAGACAGATGAAAGAGAATGAAGAGGGAAGGAATAATATTACGGTGCCAATCTTCAAGAAACCATCGACGGTGAGGTTGAGGAAAGGGTTACCTACTTACCCATGTCAATCGGGACGTCGACTTTAGGAGTAGTCACAGAACCAGAAAACCTGCTCAAGGCATCCTTCTCCACTTTTGCACAACACACTCTCACTCAGTAACTTGCGTTGTTGTTCTGTCGTTTGCATTAAACACAAAATGCGCGTTTCAATTTTTCCCCGTGAAGGGACGGGTACGCGGGGGTTTCCCATGCCGGGTGCAAGTAGATTTTTTATTTTTTTATAAGATGTGAAGGTATTTTTTATATAGTGTGGAGTGTAGAATAGTAAATAGTAACTTATGAAAAAAATATTTTTAATGGTATAAATGCTTTATAATGACGGAGAACAACTTTCAAGCAAAATATTATAATGGTTTCTATTCCCAAAAGATTTCAGATTAGTAATCTTCTTCTCAGCAATATGACTTTGGTGCATTGGGGATCAAGATTTCAATTTTCTTGTTAGAATTATAAATTTGCCTTATGTTATACATAAATTTTTATTTTTTATATATAACATAAAAAATTAAAATATATATTTCAATCCTGTTTAGTCCAAATTAATTTTCAAAACATGGGAATCGGGACCAAATCCAAACTGAACCGGTTACCACTGTTCGGCTGGTTCAACCCTTTTTTTTTTTTAATCTCTAATGTTAACCCTACCAGAATCCCTTAACTAGGTTTTTAAACCTTTATCGCTTTTCTTGCACCCCCCATCTCTGTCACTCGTCATCCCCAATCCTGTTGTAATTGCCAGGATCTATTTGGTTCTGGCTTCAAGTTGCCCTCTCCACTTTTCTCCACCTAGCTCATTGTCCTGGCCGAATCATTTCCGACATGTTTAGTAGTCATAAAATGCATAAATACAACCTAGTCACTTTGAAAAAGAATATAATTTATTTTTAAATAGTATCCATATTTACTTATTTTTTTTAAAGAGATTACATGATACTTACACATTTACGACTATAAATATCATTTCTCATTAAAAAAAAAAATACAATTGCTGTATCAATGTTACAATTCGCATTCGAACTAAGAACCGAAATATATTTTCAGAACTTTTCTATCTTTTTTTATTCGAGAAAGAAAATATCTTTAAACCTCCTGACAAAATAATCAATCAATTTTCTTCGAAAAATATTTTGGACCCTACATATTTTCTTCAGAAACGGTCGTCTGCCTTTCTATTTTCCCCGCTTCCCATCATGTCTTTTTATACATTTACAATTCAAACCTTATTTTTTTATCTTGCAAAAATCGTACCAAAAAGAAAAAAACCCTCCTTTCTTGAAGGATATTTTCAAACCATCGCAAGGTGCCAAGGAGTCATCCGCAAAAACCAGCTCCCAACAGTACAAATCATGATCTCTGATTCCCAAATTATTGAGCAAAAACCCAAATTCCAGATCTCCTCTTTCCATCCAAACTACACATCCAGATTAAAGTCAGATAAAAATAGTTACTAGGCCAGGTTTGGATACAAGTCTCCCAACTCATCTCATCTATTCATTACAATTTTTCTAAATTTTCATATAAAATATAATAAACAATTTAAGTTTTTCAAATCTCAAAATATTAATAATATTAAAAAAAAATATTCGAACAATATTTTATTCAACTTTTAACTTTCTTCTCAGTTGTTTTAGGAGGCTCTTAGCCCATTGTTTTCATTAAAATAATATTACACGTCCGCAATCTAAAATTACAAAAATCATTTTCGTCATTCACAAAGGAGGAAGAAGAATCTAAGAAAAATCATATACATGTGGTTGTCGCAAACTCGCAATACCATGTCCACCATTGCGGATCACTGATTCTTGAAAGACTGCAACCAAATCCAACATGTATTGCTATAAGCTCTAAAATAATAAACGAATGAATGATATTCAAATTACACGACATAGAATCCAACCTCAAAATCCTTAGAGAGATCTTTAACACGCTCAGCAAGTTCTTGTTTCTTCTCTGCAGCTGCATGAACAAACAACTGCACAATTACTAACAAATGCCCAAAAGAGAAGACAGAGATTACAAGGACTGGAAAGAATGTAAACGTACCCTTAATTGAAACCTCCTCAATCCTCTTGGATGTTCTCACGGCAAATCTCTGGAATGCAGGACTGATAAACCACAACAAAACATTGTATGAACCAGTTCATCTAAGGTATTAAGTCCAATTAAACAGCCATTTTAGGAGACAATAATTATGCAAAATAAAGGAAAATAAAGTTCTCAATTGTTGCAATCATCTTCGATAATGGTAAAAACCTACAAAAAGGTAATCAGACAATTTTGAAAGTTTATCACTTGTGATAGAGAAAGAAAATGTACTGAGATGTTTTCGAGATGATCAATACTCTAAGCCGATTGTGAGACAAATTACCATGAGAATGTTCAACTTCATCTGCGTGCTAACGTTTGTCATGTTGNCCCCCCCCCCCCCCCCCCCCCAAAAAAAAAAAATAAATAAAAAACAAAGAAAGGAAAAAGGGGTTCGTCCCTTATGTCCAAATGGATTACTAGAGAAGCTTTAGTGATGAAACTTCATATAATTTTTTTTATCAGTGAAACTTCATATAACTTATACTCTTTATTCAATCAACTATGAACCTCTTTCTTTAAATGTTCAGACAATTATTGACAGCTAAACGGTCAAATGAAAGCAAATATAAACAATCAAGATATAGAAAAAATTCCTCATACTTTGTAAGCTGCAGGAAAAAAAAAATTATGGGCCAGACTAGATCGCATCAAGGAAATTTGAGATTCTTTCGCTTCAAGGGAACACTAGTTGAATTGAGATAGAGATAATAAAAAATTTCCTTGAGATAGAGATAATAAAAAATTTCGGATATCTCCCAATATTGGGAGGCTCAAATAATTCAATTGAGATAGAGATAATCAAAATCATGTCATCTTTTTAGTCGGAGCTTTAGGCGGTTCCCCAAAAAAGATAGAGAAAAAGAATATTCCTAAAGTCGAGACTAAGAGGAATGTATAAACTAATGCTTCCATAGATCCGATTGTGGTTTACAATTATAGCCAATCAGTAAAGGTTTAGTCACCGTGACTAGAGAAAGAAGCTTCTGTTTTATAATATCATCATGTTATACATATCAAACAGAACACCAGAATACGAACACCCAAGGCAGATTATGTGGCAGGTGTGCAAGGTACCTGTTGGCAAGGCTATTAACGACAAGCTCGTTCACGAGGTAAGACATAACTCTGTGCATGAAATTGCCCCCCGCCATGAAAGTATCTTCCAGCAAGAAAATGAAAAATAAATAAAATAAAATCGAGCACACAAAAATACCAAACCAGCCAACACAAAGATGTATAATATTTAACAAAACTCTAACTTTTTCATTCTTGTAGCAACCAAACGAAGCCCAAGAAAAGGCTCTTAAACATTAGACATCGGTAGATATCCGAAATTCATTAATGTTTCAAATACCAAACCCTAAAAATTGAAGCTCAGCAATAACTTCGATTGCAGAAATTGAAGAGATGAAACAAATTAATCGTATTTTAATAAACACGTATCGGAAACTCAAAGAAGTGTACAGTACACGTCAATCGGTTTTCACCTGAGAAACCTTGGCGAAGCGACGGAGAAGACTCGGAAGAAGCTGTATCTTCTCAGACAAGGCAGGAGATTGATTAGAGCGGTTGGAAACGAAACCCGCATAATATAGGCGCGTCTTTAAGGGTAGCAGAAGTTGGAATTTGGGGACTTATAGCCCAAGAGCTAAGGCCCACCGGCCCAAATTTAAAACAAATTAAATATGGGCGCTGCTATCTCCCGACAAACACTAGTACACTACCGAACTTTTGTAGAGACGTTCGAGAATTTTTTTCATTTTTTGTATGTTTTTTTTTTTTTAAATACAGAAAAATAAAAAATACAATACTAAAAAGTAAATAAAGAAAAATATTAAAAAAACACACATTTCGATAACTTTTATCGGTGGAATTCATTGGTGGCTTTATAATTTATCATTAAATAAACATTAATAATACGTGTACAACTTATACACAACTACCATTAAAATAAAAGGTTTTTCAACTTCTATTTAAACATGAATAATGATACCCACATCTCGTAACATTTTATACAATACATATTTTAAAATGGGAATATTTTTGTAAAACAATATTACTTTATAAGATATTTTATAAAAATACCATTCATTTTAAAATATAATTGTATAAAGTGTTGTGAAAAATAAGGTATATATATTTATCATTTTTCTTTAAACATATGACATTAAATGGTTGGAAAGGACAGGAAAAACTAATTTTTAAACACTAGTGTTAAAATTGTACACAAGCATCAATAGATCTGTATGATTTTTTCGTTGTTAAATTATTGTCAAATTTTGAGAGTTGATATTAATTGGTTAAGTGTGGCTTTTGGGAAGGTTTTATATGCATATATGACAATTAACTTAATACTTTAAGCTTTAGGCCCACTACAACAAAAACGGCCTTTTCCGATCAATTTATCGCGATCAAAAGATTATTCGCAATTAATTTTGGTTGCAAATAGTCTTTTAGTCGTGATAAATTTGTCGGAAAAGACCATTTTTGTTATAGTGAGGGGATAGGATCACATGATAAGATGTGTCATATTATCAAGTATATATGATATTCTTAAACCTTAGACTAAATTAATGTGATGGCCACGTTGCAATGAAATTATAGAACTGCATTATTGGTGCTGCACATTCACAGCAATGAAAATCCCATGTCATATTGCAACAATCATAACGCTCTTTTTAGGTAATTAAGTCCGTGGATTGGGTTTTTACGGCCAGAGATATGAAGATCAAATTTTGTGAATGAATGCTTTGTTATATAGTATGATACCATGCAAACAAAATCAAAGGACAAAAAAAAAAAAAATGAAGAAACAAAAAACAAAACAAATGGTATGTATAATTGATGTCTTGTTTGTGACACAAACGTGCGCAAGGATCGATAAGTGTGGACTTGTTTCTTGCTACAAATGTGCCAAAAAGATTTGATTCCAAGTATCTGGGACTCCTGGCAAACACCAGTGTATGCAATCTGCATGGTGAAGTGGGTCAGCTTTCTGCTCATCAGTTAGAACTTTTCCCCCCGTCTCTGTGTAAACAGATGTGTGAGCATCCACTCGGTACTCTGAGATTTGTGTTATGTTGATGACTGTTACTGGAACTTTCATTTTCCTCACTACGCTTGCTACCACGCTCATCATTCGCTTGTCCGAACCACTTCCCCAGTGCTTCTTTTTCATCACTGGCTTTGTATCGTTGAAACATTTCAATAATCCACCTGTGCTGTTCCAGTCTTCGCTCCTGCAGAGAAGATNGAGAGAGAGAGAGAGAGAGAGAGAGAGAGAGAGAGAGAGAGAGAGAGAGAGAGAGAGAGAGAGAGATCGACCTTGTGTGTGTGGGGGACATGGTAGTGAAGAAGACACGTGTCTTATTGGGATTGATTGTTGAGTCAACCCAGTTGGCCCACGTCTTCAAACCTATTTTGTAAGCAACTGGTGTATCCAACTCTTCAAACCCTGCTTCCCCGTTTGCAAAAGATCCCCATCTGCGCTCAATTAGACATTAAACTGAAATCAACCGATAATTACAACTGCGCATGCAACAATAATAACGTTCATGCTAGACATTTTGTTTTCTCAATGAAACAGCTAGCTGGGTTCCAAGAAAACTTACAGTGTTTTGAGTCTAGGACCACTCATCCACCAAACATAAGTATTGAACACAACTAGATCCACACCTAACCAGTTTTCGGCATGCTTTGAAACAGAATCCACTTTCAGTATTCTCTTCTTTGGATCTGCAATAATGTGGATATCGGAATTGGACTCGACAAGAAATGGAGCCCAATAAAATTCGATACTTGCATTATATTCCTGAAGGATATATAAATGGGTGAAAATATTAGCTTTTCTTAGCACATACTCTTCGGAGGAATAGTTTAATTTGTTTAATCAAAATCTCTTTTAGTACCTTAGCTTTGAAGACTGTATGAGAGCGGCCCCGTCTCAAGAACTTCTGGTCCTCTGGTATAATGGATTCAACCATACATACGAAAGATTGCCATTGACCTCGTTGCAGCGAATCTCCCACAAACAGTAGCCTCTTTCCTCGCAGTTTCTTAAGAGCCACTTCTGGATTAAACCTACATATAATATAATAAAGCAGCCCAAGTATCATGTAATCAGTGTGAGAATACTTTTGTACACAGAATTAATATTAAACTGTTGATC
Organism: Pterocarya stenoptera; assembly: GCA_003123785.1. Lineage (NCBI taxonomy): Eukaryota > Viridiplantae > Streptophyta > Magnoliopsida > Fagales > Juglandaceae > Pterocarya > Pterocarya stenoptera. The sequence goes on from QEOT01002614.1 coordinate 121,316, forward strand.
ATGTTATGATCATCAACCTAGGCAAGGTACAATCTTCCGGCTGCCATTCCCAGTGGCGGTAATCAGAATCCGGGCGTCCATTCTTGACGCAAGAAACTTGTATATCGAGATACGGGCATGACATATCTGAGTATAACGGCTTTATAGAACTGTTAAAAACCCACTTTCCACTAGCGACATTGCATTCCTCCGGGTCAAACTCAAACCTATCATCTACAATGGAGTTATCCATATCATGATTCTCTGCAGCTCTATCATCTGATCATGGAAAATGACGGTGCAACGTTATAACCAATATCGATAGACAAGCTGGGAAACATCACTAATATTTAAGGGGGGGAAAACAACAAAGTTGCTGAACTTACACTTACTTGATTTTCTAACAGAGTTTTTTCTGGTACAGGTTTTGAGCCTGAAAATTGAGCTGTGAGAAAGAAAAGTAATGGTTTCTGTATAGAAGAGAGCCATGAAGGCAACAGCACAAACTATAATAATAATGACGGGAAGAGGTGGCCTTCCTCTGGGAGGTTTCATTGTGCCTAATGAAGTAGAAGCTGGTAAACTCATTGGAGGAGATTGTGAGTGAAGATCTCAGAATTAGCTTAATGGTGGGAAAAAAAGAGTGGGGGAATTTATGCAACAAAATGATGAGGACCTTGAGAGTAGTGGTTTCTGAGGTGGAATTCTATTTATGCGGTTTTTGAGTAGGAGTAAAGCTAAAGCCATGTATGGTTGGGCGTTATTACCTATTTCAAAATATAAATGGAGGTTTGCAATTAAGTTGAAAGGCTAACATCTTGGGCTCCTTACGTCTTTATATTGGAAAGAGTACTTGATGGTCCAACCACTATGCTAATGCCTTTTTGTTGACCTTTCAGAATTAATATTAGGTGAGAATTGGGTAATTTGTTGCAACTTGCTAAAAGAGATCAATACCAAAGAAAAGCTCTCTCCCCCCCCTCTCTCTCTCTCTCTCTCTCTCTCTGGATTTCCAATCACAGATCAATTTCTAGTGGAAATGGTAATAGTGAGACTCCGTATTGTTTCCATAACAGTGGGTGATAAAGACTCCTGTCCTCAAAATTCGTTGTCACTGTGAAAGGTCAGGGGTCTTATCGGGGAATAGTACGGAGCCTGCTGCTGGTTTATGGAATTTGGATCAATGGTAGTGACCCAGATTAGGGATCATTAGAATTTAGAAATGTCCTTCACAAAGATCAATTATCAGTATAAGCTGATAACAGAAACCTGACAGCCCTGTCGGTTTACAGCTTCTGTTCTTTTCCTAATCACGATGATTCATAAAACAAGCTACAAAGTTATTATTACAGATAAATATATTATAGCGGTGAATCATTTCCACCAGAAATGAGAGAATATAAAAGGTAAGATAAATTATATTTACGGCCAAAGAGTAAGTTAATGTTGCATAATTGTTTTTAAAAATTGAGTAAATAAGAAATTTACATAAAAAAAAATTATTATTTTAATAATAGATTATATATATATTTTTTAAAAAATTACACAATACTTATACATTCTGTGATTATATCTATCAATACTCAATTTTTTTTGTACAGGGGTATGTTACCAAGCCAGCAGCTACCTATTGCAACATTGAGTGCAAGTCGATTATGATATCGTTGAATTTTTTTAACTTTGTAACCTTTTGAAAGTTTTGAGAATCGATGGCATTTCTTGAATAATCGTGATGACAGTCTTTCATTACTTTTAGGTCCTTTTCTTTTATTTGAATTTATCGAGATTCTACCTAAGTTACTCCCTTAGAGAGACTGTTTTTCTCGGATTTCGTTATTTGAGAATTTTTTTTTTAAAAAAAAAGGTTGAGATATATATTTTATTGAATTTATGAAAAAACTTCTCCAATGCTCATTTGGATCCATTCTTATAAAGTAAATTTTCATTCCGTGCACTACATTTTTTATAATTTCTTTATATAAAATTGGTTAAATCATTAATTTTTCACTAGAAGTATGGTCTCAAAGAATTGTTTATACCTATGAAATGTTGAATTTTAGACCTTGAAAAGACTGATACTCCGAGACGCCTTCACCACTTGGACGAGATAATTTTTTTCTAAAATATGTTTTCTATTGGAGTTTGTATAATTAGATAGATTTAAGAAGGTGTTTAGGCTAGGTTTGGATACAAAAATCAGTTCATTTTATCTCACTATTATAATTTTCATAAATTTTCATACAAAATACAATAAACAATTCAATTTTTTCAAATCTCAAAACAATAATAATATTAAAAAATAATATTCTAATAATATTTTATTTTACTTTCAACTTTCATCTCATTTCAACTCACTATCTATACCTCCTCTAAGAGTTTTTGAAATTGTATTTTTTAGAAAAGAAATGGTATTTGCAGTTGTGGAGTGCGCAAGCGCCGCGTAATCCATTTGAAAAAAGTGAGTAAATAGGGACCCACATGAAAAAAATTAATCTTTTAAATGTCGACCTCACTTTTTTTAAAAATGATTATACTATGTTTGCGCACTTCAAGACTAAATGTAGCATTACTCTTTTAATTAAATAAAAATTTCTTTTTGAGATCTAAATTAGACTGAAGACGAGAACCTTTTGTAGAAAAAAAATTTGAAACTTTCTTTATATGGAAACATACAGCCTTGAAGTTGTTAAGACATCTTGAATTCTCTTGGTGATAAAGTGTGTCCCACAAAATTATCAAGGATTAGTACCATATATGCCTGTCTTACTCTGTGGGGGGTTTGATCAATTAATTCAGTAGCTCATGTGCATTAACTAAATGCAATTATTTCATAAACTCCTAATCATTGAGTCCTATTTGTGGTGGGCCGTTAAAGGTCATCTATCTTTTAGAGATCATTTTCGGAATTAAATAATGCTTTGCAGAATTGTCAATGCAGCTAAGTATTACCAATACCATATTTGGTATGAATAATATTATTTAAACGTCTTTATATCACATCCGTTCACATGCATGATATAATTTAAAAGATAAATTTTGAATTTTAAATCTTATAAATTAAATCAAAAGACTCTATTTGATGTGTGCATACATATATATATATATATATATATATAGATTCCTCCTTAAAAGTTATCATTGCTTAGAAATGAAAGCTATTCACAATGTAATGACCTTGATTTTTTAAGATGATCGTGCATGCTTGAAATGGACAAGGCAACCCATACATGTTGCTGCTGCTGCAGCCGACGATCGGCCTAGCTAACAACCGCAGACCGGACAACTGAAATTGGGCCAACCTGGAGATCCTTAATTAGCAAGAAGAAGTACCGTGTTGGAGAAGCACCCAATAAGAAGAATCTCCTCGGAATGATGGTCCTAGGTACGTAATTTGCAGATCCACATCGAGTAAAACTAGGTAATGCAGAGATCATCATGATGTCGATCCCTTTGATAATTGGATTTGGCCTAATTAATTACACCTTGTAATATCCGATCGATGGAGGAGTGCAAACAGTTTTGATAATGCTACTGTCCACATAAAAAAAATTGACCATAGGCCAGAAATCTTGTTAGTGGAAATTATACAAGTTTTAGGTCTTGTTTTCCAACATATTATTATTGTATAAGCAGTGAACAATTTTAGGAGCTGGGATGAACTATATATAGGGAACAAGTTGGTACAAACAGTTAGCAAGGTGAGGGATATTTTCCAGAGATCCGAGTACAAATTACGCATAAACATTATCATACGGAAAATCTTTAAAATTTAATAAATTTATTTTTATAAGATTTCCAACCAAACCAAACGTATCTCTTTTATCCACCCAGTTCCTCCAAAAAATAATCAAATCAGGAAGTAGGTCGCTTGTGCCTGCATAAGGTTCTTCACACCCAAACAACAAAAACACTACACTGCCATGGCCTGCACTCTATAATCAGCATGCAGAAGAAAAAATACAGAGCAACTGGTGATGGAGCAGTAGTATTCATCGCGGGGAGAGAAATTGAGGGGTGAAGAAAGTGAGGAGAGAGAGAGAGAGACCAAGCTGGGGGGGGGGGGGGGGGGGGGGGGGGGAGGGCGAGGGAGAGAGGGCATATGCCGTATAGAGAGAGGGGCCGGGAATGTTTGTGGGATTTGCCTACCTAATGTGCGGTTTTATTATTTTTTACTTAAAATATAGACGTGCCAAAATTTTATTGGAGAGTGTAAGGACTCGTTTGGTTTCTTGACTGTACTTATTTCAGTTGAGTTCGGTTTAGATTTATAGCTTTTTTAATATTCAAATACTCAACTCTTAAATTATTAAACTTATCTCAATTCAAAAGATCTTTACATTGGAGATTCACAATTTTTTTTAACTCAACACCTCTTTACATACGGGATCCATAATTTTTTTTAATTTTTAGAAATACATCTAAACTCATTTTAACATTCAAATAGGTTTAAACTTATTTTAGGTGGGTTCCACAGAACTCACTCTACTATCTCAACTTACTATTACGCATAGAGAAGTCAACTCAATTTAACATTCACGCGCAGCCTAAATCACCTTTGTTCACTGATATGGGTGCCAAGTAAGGAAGGTGGAATTTGAACAAGGAAGAGCATCCATCGTGATCGAGTTCAGCACAATAGGAAACGTTCTCTTGGGAAATATTGCTCTGTTTTGAGAATCAATCCATTAGTTTTAATTACGTATTTTGCTTAATTTTGAAAAGTTGAATAACGAAATGACTATATCATTGTAAGGGAAAAATGAATGAAGTTATCAAAAGAATTATTATTCAAACTTGTTTGAAAGAGGCGAGTTCCTCATCAACCAACTGTTTCTTGCAATTTTAATTCAACATAGGTAAGGCATGTTGACTTGATCCAGCGTCCTTTTCTGTTGAACCCTGCTTAACTCATTTCATCGCCAAAGCTCGTAATATTTTGGAATCAGAGTAGGCCATGGCGGATCTCCGAATCGAGCACCTAGAGTAGCAAATGGAAAATTTCAAGAGTATCATGGAAATGCTCATGAAAAGGTTCGAAGAAACCAGTGTGAAGGTGGACTCTATTGCTAATAGAGGTAGTGGCAATGGAGAAGATTTTGGATCATGAAATAGGAATGGGAGGAACAATGGTGGTCGGCATAATGTAACAGCATCCAAATTTGCGAAATTGGACTTTCCAAAATATAATGGTTTGGAGGATCCAACAAGTTGGATTTATAGGTGGAACAATTCTTTAATTATCAACAAATTGAGGAGGCGGAAAAATTACATTTGGCTGCATATCATTTAGAAGGAGAGGTGCAAATGTGGTACCAACTTTTTAAAGACAGCGAAGGAATTGTATCATGGGAAGCGTTAAAGGGAGAATTGAGAATTCGCTATGGTCCAACTATGTTCGAAGACCACTTTGGTTCACTAAGCAAACTGCAACAAACAGGCTCCGTCCGAGAATACCAACTTTATTTTGAACAACTGTTAAGCCGCGTAGGGAGGCTGGCTCCCAACCACCAATTGGGATGTTTCGTCAATGAACTGAAAGAACCTGTTCGCACGGATGTGCAAGCGGTGCAACCCACGTCCATTACGGATGCAATTGGGTTGGCTAGACTTTTTGAAGCAAGGAGTATGAAGAAACCCCTGCAGCTGGACAACAAGAGGCAAACCACATTGGAACCAACTCTTCCGCCTATGCCTTCAGCCAGCTTATCAAGAACAAAGACCCTAGTTATTCGACGCTTTAACCCCAACGAGCTGCATGAGAGGAGGAAGAAAGGCCCTTGTTTTAATCGTGATGAGCCCTTCACGCTAGGCCATCGTTGTAAGAAATTATTTTTAATTGAAGGAATATATGTGCAAGATGATGGGGCCGACGGAGTGGAGGTAGAGGAACAATCCGAGTTTATTGAAGAATCGAGAATTTCTTTACATGCCATGCTGGGGTCGATGCCACCACAAACAATGAGTCTGGGGTCTGCTTATGGGCCAAGGTATCACCATTCTCATAGACACCGGAAGTTCTCATAATTTTTTGAACACTTCGTCCGCAAAGAAAATGGGATCGATTCCTCAACCAACACAAGGAATGAAGGTGATGGTTGCAAATGGAGAATGGCGTGCCAATGGACCCGGACAAGGTGATGGTCATGAGGAAATGGCCTCGTCCCACCGCCGTGAAGGCCTTGCGCTGCTTCCTTGGCTTGATCGGTTGCTATCGGAAATTTATCCTAGAATATGGCTAGATTGCACGTCCCCTCACACAACTTCTCAAAAAGACTCATTTTGTTGGAATGAAGGAGTAGAGGTAGCATTCCTTCAACTCAAGAAGGTGATGACGGCTGGTCTGGTTCTGGCTCTTGCAAAATTTTCCAAATAATTTGTGATCGAATGCGATGCGTCCGGCTTTGGTTTAGGCACTGTCCTCATGCAAGATGGAAGGCCCATCGCCTACTTTAGCAAGGCTCTACAAGGAAGGAACTTAAGCCGATCCACATATGAAAAGGAGATCATGGCTCTCATCGCTACCATTAAAAAATGGAGACCATATCTTCTCGGAAACAAATTTGTGATATGCTCTGACCAGAAAAGTTTGAGATATTTGTGGGACCAAACTATAGCTACAGAAGCACAACAAAAATGGTTAGTCAAGCTCATGGGATACGATTTTGCTATTGAATATAAAAGGGGTCGTGAAAATTCTACTTTAGATAGCCTATTCAGTCTTGAAGAGGGAACTCGGATTGAAAATAAGGCATTTGCTATAAGCATGCCGCTGCCTTTGTGGTTCGACACAATCCGAGAGGAAATCATGAATGAACTAGAGTTGCAGACCTTAAAAAAAAAATATTGAAGCTGGCGAAGCCATCGGTCCATGGAGCATCAAGTCTGGAATGATTTTCTATAAAGATAGAATTTACTTGAGGGCAACTTCACCATTGACTAAACTTATTATCAGTGAGTTTCATGCAGGGACGCATGAAGGCTTCCACAAGACCTGGCATAGACTCAAGGCAATATTTTTTTCACATGGGGTGATGTCTCAAATTAAGGCATTCATACGTGAATGCGATATTTGCCAAAGACATAAAAGTGAACAGGCCAAACTAGCAGGGCTTCTTCAGCCACTTCTGATTCCTGTCACGATATGGGCGGACCTCTCCATGGATTTCATAACTGGATTGCCAAATTCGCAAGGAAAAAATGTTATTTATGTGGTGGTTGATCGCTTCTCGAAATTTTGCCCATTTCATGCCCCTCAAACACCCCTTCACAGCAGAGGCAATGGCTCAAGTCTTCTTCAAAAATATTTTCAAATTGCATGGACTTCCTACTTTCATTATTTGTGATAGAGACCCACCTTTATGAGTAAATTTTGGCAGAACTCTTCGGGTTGCAAGGAATTAAATTCAACTTCAGTTCCTCATATTATCCGCAAACGGATGGTCAGACCGAGGTGGTTAATCGCACCCTCTAAATGTACCTGCGCTGCTTCACCAACTCCACACCTGCAGCATGGGTCAAATGGCTACCTTGGGCCGAGTATGCATAGAATACCAGAAACCATTCTAGCACAGGTCGATCTCCCTATGAAGTGGTTTATGACAAAGCACCTCTAACGCTGCTCACACATGTACCTGGAACGACAAGGGTAGAAGCTATAGCACAGACACTCATGGAGAGGGATCAACTTCTGAAGGACGTAAGGTTAAAACTGCATGAAGCTGCAATATGACAAAGGCCATCAAGAAAGGAGCTTTCAAACAAGTGACATGATTTATGTTCGGTTATAACCATATAGGCAGCAATCTGTGGAAAGGTAGACTACAATGAAGTTAGCAACTCAATATTTCGGTCCATTTAGAGTCTTGGAACAAATCGGGCTGGTGGCATACCAAGTCCAGTTTCCTAAAGGATCACGCGTTCACCCGATGTTTCATGTATCTTTGTTAAAGCTAAAATTGGGTAAACAAAAATCAGCAGCTACTGAGCTCCTTAAGGTGGCACTCACGTCCACTCCAATCCAACCACAAGCTATCTTAGCTGTTCGTGGCCAAGGGCGCAAGGCAATGGTACTCATTCACTGGCAAGGGACCAATCCAGCTGAAGCTACCCGGGAGAAGATAACAACTATCAGGTGGCAATTTCCCGAGTTCACCCTTGAGGACAAGCGTCAATCTGAAGTGGGGAGGGATGATACAGGCGCCAAGTAAGGAAGGTGGAATTCAAATAAGGAAGAGTGTCCATTGTGATCAAGTTCAGTACAAAGGAAAACTTTCTCTTTGAAAATATTGCTCTGTTTTGAGAACAAATCCATTAGTTTTAATTACGTATTTTGCTTAATTCTGGAAAGTTGAATAACGGAATGACTATATCATTGTAAGGGAGAAATAAATAAAGTTATCAAAAGAATTATTATTGAAACTTGTTTGAAAGAGGCAGGTTCCTCATCAACCCAACCGTTTCTTGCAATTTTAATTCAACATAGGTAAGGCACGTCGACTCTATCCAACGTCCTTTCATGTTGAACCCCGCTTAACTTGTTCCGTCGCCAAAGCTCGTAACATTCACTGCATCCAATTTTAAGTTAAACTCCTCACCAAACCCCTCAGAGTTTGAGATGCATATGAGTTTCACGTATTGCCACATAGCTTCATTCACCGTCTATCTTTTTTGTTCTCCCTTCCGTCTGGAACTTGTAACATACTACCATGAGCTTATGAAAGTTTTGGACAACAAGTTGCAATAACTCGCCTCTTTTTTGGTAGTTTCTTACCGCAAAGAAAAATCAAAGCAAACCATAATATTTAGAATTGCTTTAATTAGCAACTAATTTGAAGGAGGTCCCTTTCTATGACACTTTGTCAAAAAAAAAAAAAAAAAAAAAAAACTAGAGAAATTATTAGTTTCATTTCTTAATTTTCTAAAATTATTTATCTTAATTCTATTATTTGATCCAGGCCCCTCCTTTTATATATTTATTTGTATTAATTTATAATTAGATATAAAATAAGAATTATATTATATGCTATACTCTTTATTTTACTCTCATTACATTATGTTGATGTGGCAATATTTATGGACAATTAGATCAACTCTTATTTTTTAAAATAATAAATCCAATGCCATATAGATAATGTCAAATCATCATTTCACTTTCTCAAAAGAATTATTATATTTGCAAGATAAACGCACCATCTACGCCATTAACGTAACAACATTTTAGTTTAAAAGGATATTTCAAAATAGAATGATTCTTGGCATGGATTGGAGAATCCATCTAACAGCCTGCTGGGCCTGGTTCTTAGATCAAACCCAATCCCCAATTTACGTAACTCTACGTGACGGATTGGAATTTTGGAATTGGATTACGTACTTAGAATTTATTTATTTTCAAGATTAAAATTTAAAATTTTAAAATTTTTTTATTGTAATTTTATTAAATTTTTATATAAAATAAAATAAAAAATTTAATTTTTTTAAATTTTAAAATAAATATAATATTAAAAAATATATTCTAACAATATTTTACTCAATTTTTTAATTTCAACTCATCTTATTTGATTTTTAAAAAAAACCGAAGCCTGTTATCAGCTGCACCCAATTANAAAAAAAAAAAAAAAACTAGAGAAATTATTAGTTTCATTTCTTAATTTTCTAAAATTATTTACCTTAATTCTATTAGTTGATCCAGGCCCCTCCTTTTATATATTTAGTTGTATTAATTTATAATTAGCTATAAAATAAGAATTATATTATATGCTATACTCTTTATTTTACTCTCATTACATTATGTTAATGTGGCAATATTTATCGACAATTAGATCAACTCTTATTTTTTAAAATAATAAATCCAATACCATATAGATAATGTCAAATCATCATTTCACTTTCTCAAAAGAATAATTATATTTGCAAGATAAACGCACTATCTACGTCATTAACGTAACAACATTTTAGTTTAAAAGGATATTTCAAAATAGAATGATTCTTGGCATGGATTGGAGAATCCATCTAACAGCCTGCTGGGCCTGGTTCTTAGATCAAACCCAATCCCCAATTTACGTAACTCTACGTGACGGATTGGAATTTTGGAATTGGATTACGTACTTAGAATTTATTTATTTTTGAGATTAAAATTTTAAATTTTAAAATTTTTTTATTATAATTTTTATATAAAATAAAATAAAATAAAAAATTTAATTTTTTTAAATTTTAAAATAAATATAATATTAAAAAATATATTCTAACAATATTTTATCCTATTTTTTAATTTCAACTCAACGAAAAAAACCGAAGCCTGTTATCAGCTGCACCCAATTAATTCTCTCCGATCTCCGATGAAACAATAAACGACCAACAAGACATAAAAGGTCGAAAGCAAACAGTGATTATAATTTATATCCGATAAGCTCACCCTGGTTGCACAGCGATTCTTCGTTCACTCTCCCTCAATGGCTACCGCCACAGTCAGCCTATCTCTAGTTCGCGCTTCCCCCTCTCTTCGCTTCCGCTCCCCTCGCTCTCCCCCAAACGCCCCTAACCTTTTACTCTATTCACACCCTAAACCCTGCCTCACTGTCTCCTCAGTTTATCTGAAATCCAACGCTACAGCTAAACCTCGCGCCTTAACAATCGCTTTAGCTCACACGAAACTATCGGAAACGGAAATAGTCCCCGTGCCTCCGGCATCCGAGAAACTTTCCGGAAATTTTCCGTCCGATGCCGGCGTTTACGCCATCTACGACAAGAACGAGGAGCTTCAGTTCATTGGCTTATCGCGGAACATTGCGGCGAGCGTTACTGTGCACCAGAAATCGGTGCCGGAACTCTGCTGCTCAGTCAAGGTATGACGGGTTAATGGCTTTGTAAATTTTTTGCTCTAATTTCTTGCACGGAGAAAGTTTGGCATCTTGAAATGAAAGCGTTGTGAGTGAGTATAAGCGAGCTGTTCAAATTCTCTGCTTCAAATGCCAATTAAAAAAATATATAATGGTAAGCACTGTTAAAAGTTTCTGAATCGTTATAGGCCTTGGAATGACATTAGCTAATTACTTGTGAACTGTGGTTATAATTGAATTTGAGTGGTTTGCCAATTTGTTAATACTTAGGGTTGAACCTTCTTCTATTGCCAAGCTTGAGAAAGAATGTTTCATCTGCAATGATGCTTAAGCTCCACTGAAGCAGGATCTGGTTGTAGTGACCTAGTTGAATATTCAAATGCCTGTCTTCGATCATGTACCCACCTTAAAATATCAGTAAACCCTGCTAAATTCATGTGTGCTAGGATTAGATCCCAGGAATTCTTATGACTGTGTGTAGGCACCCTAACCGGTCGAGCGATAAATGTTTTCACCTATTTAAGATTTTCATAAAACTATTAACTTGATAAATGTCATCTCCATCCACTAGCTTCGATTTTGATCATTTTTTCCCTCTAATGAGACAAAAGAAAATGTGATGAGATAAACCTACTGGTGTTTTTGTTGCATTTGGTAACAACATCCTGTGATAATAGTGTCTCCTTTTGCACAATAATGATGAAAGTTATATATCTTCCTATCAGTATCGATCAAAATATATCTTCCTATTAGTGACTGATAAAAAATATCTTCCTATCAGCGACTTTACTGAGAAAAAATTGTGTTGTAGGTCGGGGTGGTAGATGATCCTGACAGAGCAGCTCTGACCCAAGCTTGGAAATCATGGATGGAAGAACACATAAAAGCCACTGGAAAGGTCCCACCAGGTAATGAATCAGGGAACGCCACGTGGGTCCGACAGACACCAAAGAGGAAGCCTGATCTTCGGCTGACTCCTGGCCGTCATGTTCAATTGACGGTCTCACTGGAGGACCTCATTGATAGGTTGGTAAAGGAAAACAAGGTGGTGGCCTTTATCAAGGGTTCCAGAAGTGCACCAATGTGTGGATTCTCTCAGAGGGTGGTTGGCATCCTTGAAAGCGAGGGAGTAGATTATGAAAGTGTTGACGTGCTCGATGAAGAGTATAATAATGGATTGAGGGAGACTCTGAAGAAGTATAGTAACTGGCCCACATTTCCGCAGATCTTTGTGAATGGTGAATTAGTTGGAGGTTGCGATATTCTGACTTCCATGTACGAGAAGGGTGAACTTGCTAGTTTTTTCAAGAAGTAATTGTCAAATTCCTCAGCAATTGGTCTTCTTGTAATGCGAGGGTGGTGTAGGAGATCAGGGACGAGAGAATGGGACTATGCATGTGGTAATTGAGGTCAGTGTATGGTTGATTACTAAACAGTGTGGCGGATGTTAGGCACATGCTGGAAAAGCTGTCTCAAAGGGAGAACTGTTCAAATTTAGTGAGGTAGAGCCGATTAATCATCGACAGAAAATATTTTCTGCCTGGATTTCCTCTCTGGATTATTTTCTGCTCCTCACTCTTGTTCTCTCTTATTTTCCTCTTACATGTTTTCTGTCTGCAAAGTACTAATGTGTGCTTAAATACAAGCTTCCATAGCTCTATTTTACATTGGAAATGATCACCAAGAATGGCAAATGCCAGAGTTCATACTTTAGAGAACTGAAGATTTTGCGAGGATTGCTATCATGTTTTTACGAGGATTGTTGTGTTCACAAAGAGATTTCAAAGAAACTAGAAAGTGGAGCTCACAAATTGATATCTATTTTAGAAAAAAGATTTTATAATATGATGTAACGCAACAAACCACATTAATTTGTAATGTCTTTGTAAACTTAACATTTCTCTATTTTTATTGCGTTGAGTTGGCAAACATGAATTATTTTCATTTGGTTTTGCTCTTGATACAGAACGATCCATATGTGCTATACGTGCTTAGGTGCACAGGATCTCATGGTTTCTTCTGCTTTTCTCTCTCCTTTGAGCAACGTGATTGTCCATACAATTGGTGCTATTTTTCTCGGCAGTATCTGGATAGAGTGCCTTGCTTTCCTTCCTCTTATTTATCAAGCAGCATCAGTTATTGTTCTGAACCAGCTTCATGGATCAATCAAAACCTTCCAATTTTTTGGGATAGTTTCATGATAAAATGTAAATTTTTTTAGTAAGATAATTTATTCTTTTCAATATATTTTATCAATGAAAAAAATTGAAAATATGAAGAATATTTTGTAAGTTATAATAAAAAGCAAAACACTATAGACACAAACTAATCCCACAAAGGGATTCTACACTAATGTGGCTAGTGTGCCATGTCTTCTCCCATTTTATTTTTCTCTTTCTTTCTCCCTCTACCCCCCGTGCCCGCCACCCCTGCCCTCTCCCCGTGCCCTCTTTCCGTGCTGGCCATGGTGGTTGGGGACCACCTCAAAGTGGTCAAAAGACGCTGGCGGTCCAAGCGGCACTGTCGATGTGGAGCTCATGACAACTTGTTGTGCACGTTGGTGCACATTTTGCACATTGTGTGTGTGGCCAACCGCTGCGTGGCCGTTACTAGGTGGTTAGGGTGGTCGAGATCTAAGCCAACGGCTTGCGTGGTCAATGATCGCCGTCCTTTGGCCATCTGTGGTGGTCAAAAACCACATCGGGTGGGAGAAAGAGAGAGGGAAAGGGGCGGGCACTATGTGCGTAGTTGAACGTTGTGTGGCCGCTGCTAGGTGGCCGGGATGGTCAGGATTTTAGTCGACGACTTGCGTGGTCTACAGTCGCCGTCCTTTGGTCATTTGTGGTGGTCAGGAACCACCCCAGGAGGGAGAAAGAGAGAGCGAAGGGGGAGAAGGGGAGAGGCAAGGAGAGAGAGAGAGAGAGAGAGAGAAATCAAAAACAAGAAGAAGAAGGAAGACGTGACACAGTATGTGCCACATCAGTGTGTGAAATCCTTTTGTATCTCTAGTAGCCCTTAAAGAAGAACAAGCACTGCTTTGAATTTTGTACAACTATATTCAATTATCAAAACTGGTTTATATACAAGAAACAGAGTCACTAAGTATGGAAAGTATACAATGTGAAACTGTAACTAAGTATGAAAAGTATGTAAAGAAAATAAATACAAAAAACCAATCCTTGATTCTAGCTTGCAGTAATCTTGGCATATCAGCTGTCATCAATTGAAATCTTCCGTTACATGAGTTGGCCTATGATAACAGTTCATTCTTTCTTGATACGCCCCCACAAGAACGGGCTTCCATCGGTAAGACCGATCTTGTTTCGTAGAAAATCTGTGTGTTGTCTAGAAAGAGGGTTGGTGAGTAAATATGCAAGCTGGTCATTTGTATGGACATGTCGAACAGTTAGAGCATTTTTTTGAACTACGTCCCGAACAAAGTGCAAGTCAATTTGTATGTGCTTCATTCTTGAATGCTGGACAGGATTGAAACTGAGATGGGTTGCACTAAGATTGTCACACAAAAGTATTGGTGGCTTTGGAAGAGAGAACTTCATTTCAGTAAAGAGTGATAATATCCACATAGATTTTGATGCAGCTGTTGCATGCGCTCGATATTCAGCTTCTGTAGATGATCGTGCAATGGCACGTTAATTTTTTGAACTCCATGAGATGAGATTTGAATTGAGCATAATTAGGTAAGCTGAGGTAGAGCTTCGGTTATCCAGATTTACTACCCAATCAGCATCTAAATAGCATATAAGAGATGGACTGATATTTTCCTGGATTGAGATGCCATGAAAAATTGTGCTCTTGAGGTAACGCAGCAACCGTTTTGTGGCAGTCCAGTGATTTGTAGAAGGGCAATGCATGAACTGTGATAGCTTGTTGACTACGAAACTAATGTTAGGCCGAGTGAGCGAAAGATATTGCAATGCACCAATTACCCGGCGATATTCTGTAGAGTCGACAACTGCTGATCCATCATCTAACTTCAAAGAGACAGAAGTTGACAATGGAGTGGTGACATCCTTGGCTCCATCCATACAAGTTCTGGCTAGGAGGTCTGATATATTTATGTTGAGTGAGAAACAGCCCATTGTTGGTAGGAATCACCTTAATTCCAAGAAAGAAATGTAAAGGTCTCAAGTCTTTGAGAGATAATTTTTTCCCAAGTTTTTGTATAATGCTTGCAACAAAATGAAAGTCATTGCTAGTGATAATTAGATCATCAACATATACCAAAAAATAGGCAATAGTGGACTTAATAACATACAAAAATAATGAAGAATCTGACTTTGTATTAACAAAACCAAATTTCAGTAGGGCTTGATTGAGGGCAAAGTACCAAGCATGTGGTGCTTGTTTAAGACCATAAATTGCCTTTCTAAGGCAGCAAACATAATCAGG
This sequence comes from Pterocarya stenoptera, assembly GCA_003123785.1. NCBI lineage: Eukaryota > Viridiplantae > Streptophyta > Magnoliopsida > Fagales > Juglandaceae > Pterocarya > Pterocarya stenoptera. The sequence continues at coordinate 136,540 of QEOT01002614.1, forward strand.
TTTCAATGGATCTCGAAAACCTGTAGGATGTGTCATGTAAACTTCTTCTGTAAAATGACCATGAAGAAAAGCATTATTAACGTCTAATTGTCGGAATGGCCAACCATGCATCACAACAAGAGATAAGACTGTTCGAATTGTCACTGGTTTGACTACAAGGCTGAAAGTTTGAGTGTAGTCTAATCCAAGTCGTTGATTAAAGCCCTTTGCCACTAATTTGGCTTTAAATCTGTCAATTGATCCATCGGCAAATCGTTTTCTTGAAACACCCACTTGCACCCAATAGTATTGCAGCCCTTAGGAGGTGGTACCAGACACCACGTATCATGGCGCATAAGAGCTGTAAGCTTTGATGACATTGCATCGCGCCACTTGGGGTCAGTTAGGGCTTGAGTCATAGAAGTGGGTTCCAAAGATGGAGGGAGGGGGTGTTTGGTGACCATGAACAAACTTTTAGGCTTATAAATGTTGTTCATAGATTTGGTGACCATATGGTATGTGCGAGATTCAGTATTGGTAGGCACCTTAGATGCATGACTCACATTCAAATTTTGAGATGGATTTCCGGGTGGATCTAAAGGAATTGGAGAAGAACATACTTGTGAAGGGACCGTTGTTGGAGGCAAATCCACCAAAGGGAAGGAATGAGTAGCGGTACCCATCGGGGAGTCATTTGGCGCCGCCGTTGGTGTAGGAGGTAGCGTTGGCAAAGAGATGGCCATGCTGTGGGTATCATCCAGAGCACTGGTTTTAATTTGGGGCTTTTCGGAAGAGTGAGATTGAGCCATGGGAAAGATTTTCTCATAAAAAATAACGTGTCTGGAGTGATAGATTTTTCGGCTGATGCGCTCAAGACACAGATACGCATTTTGGATCAAAAAGTAACCCACGAAGACAAAAGACACCTGAACTGTTTGAGCTTCATGTAATTGGAGGTCTGATTGAATAGCAGCTCAAAATGTGTTTTATTGTTCAGAGTTGAAGTTGGCATTCGGTTTATCAAGAATGCTACGACTTGGAATGCATATGGCCAATAGGAAAGAGGCATATGGGCATCAGTGAGAAGGATAAGACCTGTTTCAACAAGATGGCGATGTCGTCTTTCAGACATGCCATTTTGTTGTGGGGTGTGGGGAGCAGTAGTGTAGTGACCAATGCCATGGATATATAAATAATTTAAGAGCAATATACTCGCCTCCATTGTCAGAATATAGGTTCTTGATTTTAGTATTGAATCTATTTTTCACAAGATTTCGAAATTGAGGAAATATAGTTTGAACACATGATTTATAAGACATAGGATAGAGCCATATATATTTGGTATAGTGGTCAATAAAAATAATGTAATATTTTGAACCATCAATACCAGTGTCATGAGAAGGACCCCAAACATTGGAATAAATTAATTCGAGGGGAGCCGTGCTATTTAAGGCATGAGATTGGAACATTTGCTGGTGGGCTTTATTTTGAGAACATGAGACACAAAGAGATGAACTTTCTTTTTTATTAATAGGCAAAGAAAAAGTGCAGATAAGATGTTGAACAATTTTGGGAGAGGGATGGCCAAGACGTTTGTGCCATCCATCCACCGTTGTACGTTCATGAACATAAGCAATTGCGGGTTTTGAAGCCATAGCCATTGTCTCCGGCAAAGGGTACACGCCATCCTCACATTCACTTTTGAGTAGTGTCGCCCTCGTGATCCGATCCTTCACAAAAAAATGAAATGAATGAAATTCAAAATAGACATTATTTTGTCTGATAAAATGATGAACGGAAATCAAAATTTTTTTTAATGGTGGGAACACAGATGCTATCTCGCAAATGAAAAATTCGATTGGGAGAGGTAAAGGATAATGAACCAATATGAGATACTTGCAAACCTGATTCGTCACCAATCACCACTTCATCCATACTGTCATATTCGGAATGAATAGAAAAATTCGAAAGTTCAGTTGTCATGTTGTGGGAGGCTGCTGAGTCCACTAACCATTTCTGATTCTTGCTTTTGGAGGATGCGGCACAGTTTGCAGGGAAATCATTTTGAGTATGCTTGGGACAAGTTTTACCCGTGTGGCCCAACTGATCGCACAACTGGCACTTGGGTTTATATTTGTGAAAACCCAAACCATTGGTATTCCGTTTGCTGTTGTCGTGACTTTTGGAAGAAGAACGCTGGCCATTCGTTCCAGATGAGGTTTGCTTGTGCTGAGTGAAATTTGTTGTTGCAGCCAACGGTTGCGCAGCTTGTTGTTCCAAGCGACGGAGATAACTTTCATGGCCGATTAATAGATCATGGAGTTCCTCAAACCGCAGAGGATTTTTGCGAGCTCGTATAGGTGCAGCAATTTCCCTGAACTCTGGACCCAAACCGTTTAGAATGTAAAGGGTCAGATTGTCATAAGAGACATGATGATCAATCCGGGCAAGTTCATCAGCTATAAGTTTGATAGCCTAGAGAAATTCAGTGACAGTCTGATTTTCCACGATTATTGAGAGTGAGATCTTCCTTCAACTGCATCACACGAGTGCGCGATTTCCCTGCATAAAGAGGGGTTAATTTGTTCCAAGTTTCTTGAGAGGTTTTACATGAAGCAAGCAACGGTGTGATGGTGGTGGACGTTGAGGCTAGTAGTGCATGGAGAATCAATTTGTCTTGGCGAATCTAGTGAGAATTGGCGGCTTTGAAAGTGGCAAAATTTTCAGCATCAATAGCAGGGCATTGAAGGTCATTGGTAACAAAATCCATGAGATCATAGCCAATAAGTAAGGCTTCAAACTGTGCTCTCCATTGTGGAAAGGTGGAAGACGAAAGCTTCTCGTTGATGGTAGTAGCGGCATTAATGGTGATGATCGGGTTGTCAGGGGATGCGGAAGAAGACATGATCGAGGATGAGAAAACTTACTTGTTAGAGATTGGCTCTCTTGATACCATAAAGAAGAATAAGTACAACTATATTCAATTATCAAAATTGGTTTATATACAAGAAACAGAGTCACTAAGTATGGAAATTATACAATGTGAAACCGTAACTAAGTATGGAAAGTATGTAAAGAAAATAAATACAAAAAACCAATCCTTGATTCTAGCTTGTAGTAATCTTGGCATATCAGCTGTCATCAGTTGAAATCTTCCGTTACATGAGTTGGCATATGATGATAGTTCATTCTTCCTTGATAGCCTTTTTATAAAAATACAGAGTCAAATTTAATGATAGAGATTGATTGTGGGGTCCAATACAGAATGATCTCCATGGTCATACTATTTGTTAACAATAGGCCTTCAGGCCGGGGCCTTCACATCCGGCTCGCCCGGCTCATCCACCAACCCCCACATGGGGTTGGATGAGTAATATGCTCACTTCATGTGGATGAGCAAGCGGATCACCAGTTACTTTTTATATGTGGGGGCTGTGACTGAGTGGGTACTCCACTTGCTCACCCGGTTAATCATTTGTGTAGAGATGTTTCAAATTCTTGGTCTTTCTTCCAATTAGTTTTCTCCTTCACGCCCGTCGTTAAACACAAATTCTGCTTCATCTCCTCTTCCTCCTCTTCTTCTCCTCGCAGACCCATGGTGACGACAGCTCATTGCCAACACGCCTTCTCATTCCTTCTCTTATTTTTTACGTTGACTTAAGGCTAATTGTGACACCACGTCTCTGCGCAAACCCATAGCTAAATGCAGACTCACGAACCACAATGTAGTTGTGGTTCTCTACATAGAGACATACAACAATGACGTGGCCACGATTTTTTGAGGATACCCACCATGACGACGGACAATGATTCTCAGCACATTTCTTTGGCTTATATATTTTTTTGTTGGATCTAAATATTATTTTGTTGGATTGTGTATTTAGAGTTTGATCTATTGATTTAAAGGTTGGATTTATTGATTTGCTGGTTGAAAATAGGTTTTGGATTTTGTTTGGTGAATTTCGAATAAGGTCGTCTACCCACATATAGAGACAATGTCGGGGAATGGGGTTGGTAAGGCCCTGTCTGGTCGACAAACTCAGTTGAGATCAATTTAGTTTAGTCTAATTTTAAGTTAAGTTTAACATTCAAACACCTAACTCTCAAATTATTAAACTCATCTCAACTCAAAATCTCTTTACACGTGGGACCCACAACCTTTTTCAATTCAACATTTATTTATTCGAGGGACCCACAACCTTTTTCAACTTCCTATAAATACATCTAAACTTATCTTAACATACAAATACATTTAGGTTGCGTTTCGATGTTGAATTGAGCTGAGCTCTTTATGACAAGTATTAAGATGAGTTTAATATTATTTATGAAAAATTAAAAAAAGTTATGGGTCTCACATATAAGGAGATTTTGAGTTAAGATGAGTTTAACAATTTGAAAGTTGGGTGTTTAGATGTTTGATTTAGTTTAAAATTATACTGAATTAAGTTGATCTTAGTTGAGTCTTGCAACCAAACAGAATCTTAAACTCATCTTAGATGGACTCTATAAAACTTACTCTATCATTTCAATTCATTATTATTCATAAAGAATTTAATTCAACTCAACATCCTAATACATCATGTCGCCCAACTCGACGGCCCCCAATGCCTAGTCAAAAGCGGAGAATGAATTCGGCAGACATAGCCGAATAGTAGCCCTAGTTAACAAGACAATTATAATTTATAACTGTCGTGATATAAAGACAAAACTTGGAGTACGACAATTCCCCTACATACACATAGCACGAAATAATTGAATCCATGATTGCCGGTTTAAAAATTGCCTTCTTCAAGGAGTCTGCATTGTTATTTATTTACAACAATATTAAATATTTTAAAAAATATTATTAAATCTGTGTTATTTGTTTATTAAGTCAATTTAAAGAATCTTGATTATCGAATAATTATAAAATATAAATTATATGTATATATATATTATATTCTCATCGGATTTTTATTATATTATTTAATTTTAAGAATTACGTTCAGCGGGAAAACTGGTTATCTATAATTCTCGATGATGAAAATTCAACACATGAGTCAGTAATGATAATGTGCTTTTTTATGCATTTTATATTTGCTCAGATGTGGATCTTATAAGTGGGGGCTATATTGTCAATAGAGATAATCCTTCAGCATTCCAGCTAAATGGATTTGAGTCCATCTTTGTAAATACAAAAATGTTATTTGAAAATTTGTATACAAAACACGTGCTCAATTTTATTAACATGATAAGACTTGATTTGCTAAAAGCTTTTGTACAAATTAAAGATAGGTTTGGGGTGAGATGAGAATTTTGTATTTTGTTTTGAAATTTAAAATATTATTTTTTAGTTTTGAGATTTGAAAAAGTTAAATTGGTATTTGAAAAAATTGTATTAGAATTTGAAAAAGTTGAATTGTTTATTATATTTTGTATGGAAATTTAAAAAATATATAATGATGAGATGAGATAAGATGAAAATTTTATATTTTATTTTGTCATCCAAACCTATCCTAAGTCTCGTCATGTCTATATAAAAATGGCGTGTTTTATACACTAACTTCAAAGTAAAAGAACTCTTATAAGTAACATCACCATCTTTGTATTTTACATGCGTTTTCTATTACATGTCGCCATCTGCCATCAAGAAAAGCGCGATCAATTCAATTCAATTCAAATTACAGTTATTACGTACATTGCATGTATCAAGAACATCACCTCTTCTATTGCAAGTTTTCACTTTCCTAGGTCACCCAATTTATATCCACTATTCAAGTTCAAAATCCCTTCTTGGGTACACAAAAGTCATGCTTATTTTGATGGGAAAAGTCATAGTAACCAACTTGTTAAACCAGTGGATCTTAATGGTTTAATTTGATGAGAGGAGCTGGTGTAGTCTTTTTCAAGATGAGATTGAGCCAATTTGTAAGATAATGATAATAATAATAATAAATAGAGAAATATTTTACCTATAAAAATATTTCACAAAAATAAATTTACAAACTGATGCGACTTTTTTATATGATACGTTAGATTGTAAATTTACTTTTATTATAAAGTAGATCTAATGTATCATATGAAATCACGTCATTTTGCGTATTTATTTTTGTGGATCTCTTTATTACTGTAGTAATTCTCTAATAAATATTAACNGACTATGTGAGATGATTTTTTTGTGAAAATTAGATTATCATGGGTTACGCCTCTTAGATTGGTGGATTATCTAGTAATCTGGAGACGACTCCAAGGTAATCCTCAAGTGGCAGCAATATGGAGAATGTCCCCTATATGTATGTATTGGTGCATTTGGTGGGAGAGAAATGATAGAAGTTTCAAGAATTGCGAGAGGACAATGGATGAGCTTAAAGTTCTTTTATTTTTTTAAAAAAACTTTGTTCTTATAGGCGGGGGGTCATTGATTTTAATGGACTAAATGTCCATGATTTTCTACTTTCAGTTGTAAACTCTGGTTAGGTACTTCTCATGTAGACTTCCTATGTATTTGAGCTATGCCTTTTTCTCGTATGAATAAAACTTATTGATAACCTATAAAAAAAGAGTAATAAGCAAAATCAATAGTAGAGAGTAATAAAAGACTGATAAGATTTCGGCCTTCTTAAAAAAAGTTTTATTTCAGTTCCATTGTCGTAATCTAAACATCATTTGTGTAAGTTATTCACCTCTTGATGAGCGTCACAACTGATTCTCATTGAGGAAGAAAATCTACATTTTTTACAGGCGGCTTCGTTTGCTCAATACAGCAGCCTTAAAGCTGGCAATACCAGTAATTTCCCTACCTGTGACCAGGCTGTTGATGTCGTGGGTGCCTTCATATGTGTATATAGGCTCTAGATCGCAGAATGCCTGCAATGAAGCCCCAGTACTTTTTAGTAAAAAAAAAAATGAAGAATATCTAATAGAGAGGGATTGAAAAGCACAAATACTTTTGCGACTAAAAAATCGACCAAAATTCCATTGCCCCCGAGTAACTCCCGCCCAATTGCGGCGGTTTCTCTTGCCTTCAAGGTGATCCATGACTGAAGAATTACAGAAATTTTCAGCGCAAGGAACAGACAATGCATCACAAATAAAAAGATTTCCTATTGTACCTTTCCCAAACTAGCTTGACCTGGAGTCATTTTTCCGTTCTCATACAATTTGCAGAGGCGCCAACCAACTAGAATCATTGCTTGAACATTACCCAGCATATGAACAAGTTTCTGTTGATTGATTTGGAAAGCTGCAAGTGGTGCTCCAAACTGTTTCCTCTCCTTCAGATACCTTTAGATCGGTTGGAATTCAGAGCAGGTCATACCAAAAGATTAAAATAAAATATTACAGCGAAGAAGAGAAGCATTTACTCTGATACCTGTGACACATATCATAGATGCCCATTGATATGCCAATAGGTTGCCAGGCAACAATAATGCGTGAAACATCAAATAGCTGTTTTGAGTAAGCAGTTATAGATAAGCAACATGAAAAACAAGGAGCATACACGAATACTCAAAAGCATGAAACTATGGAAATTGGAAAAACAACAATGTACACACTTCACATTCATGCACAAAAGTACTGCAGAGTTCTCTAAAATAATATTTGAAGGAATATTCGTTTATGGATGCAGCAAACAAATTTGGATTGCCCTATCTTGCTAGGACTCTAGCTGAGTGCATGTATGGTGACGTAAACTGCTACTGATTGGTTTGGTTGAAGTTGATGTATTCCAGAAGGTAGAGGAAATAACAAGTCAGTACTGAAATGAGGGCAAAAAAGAACACACAATAGTACTTGTTTTGCATATTCTTTTCTAGCCCTCCGTTTCGGTGCACCAGGTGAAGTACCTTAGTTGCAGACTCTGAAATTGTAACACTTGGAACCCAGGACTATTGGTTGAAAACATCAACCTATTTCAGAGCTGACTAAACTAAATTTGAAGTTCTGGATGTACATTTAACTTTTTAATTGGTTGCTCTACATGTGCTAAGGTATGTATTTCCATGGTTAAGAAAAACTAAAGCAGTCATTTGTGTTCATATAAACATATTACCATATTTCTATTTCCAATCCTGACTAAGAAATCACATCATGTAGCAACAAGCTTTGTATCAATTCAAAAAATATGACCAGAGTATGACATGAGTATTTACAAGGAAAATGTACTGTTTGCATTGGACTTCATTAGGATGACAAAAGATGTATAATCTCAACCAAAGACGCCGTTCTGAGCATTTAGGGACGACAATCAACCAGAAACCCATACCAAGAAGATAACACAAACTATGAGGGACAAGATCAACATTACATAACTCCTCACAGCTGTACCTTGTTTGCATCCTGAAAAGAATCAACGCCTGGTAACCTGTCCTCATCAGGGACAAAAACATTCTTTAATATAATATCTCCATTTTGAACAATTCTCAGGCCAATTTTGTTTTCTATTTTTGCAGCTGTTAATCCAGGCGCATCCGTCTTTACTATAAATCTGAAATAGAAAACATAAATATTACACAAGCATGAAAAGAGGATCCCAATTTGGAAAACCCAACAACTACGTGCTTCCTTACAAAAGCCAGTACAAAATCCACTTCATTTCGCAAATGACAGGCAACTAAGGAGCCTAAATTTTCCTCTCTTACATTTTGCATATCGAGGCCAATGGCCAGAGAGTTCTGAAGGGTTGCATTCTATAAGGAGAATTATTTTGGTAGTACTGTTTAAGATGTGCACATAGACAAAACAAAGGACTCAATATAGGTGAAGAGTCTGGCACATGTTTGAAACTATGTTATAGTTTCCATACTTTTATAGGGTGCCAAGTTGGGTTCAAGGGTTGGGTACACATCGGATCATGCCATGGGTTCAACTCTAACATGACCTATTTAATTGAACAGATCAAACCTCTCAACCTTGACATGACCCATTCAAACCAATCGATAACACGACATGAATGACATTCATAACTTGTTCAATAAATAGATCTTGTTTAGTTGATTCGAATATAACTCATTCAAACTGTTTTGACTTGTTTGATAAAAATGGGTTGAATTGACCCAAATACTTGAACTGGCATGGTTAATGCAATTAAACATGACAGAGGCATATCAATTATACATATCACAGCTAGATGCACAGCAAAATTAATTTGATAATTGGTATCTGTAACTATAACCCAACTTCTTATAAAACTGCAACCAAAATATGATTATAGCCAATAAAATTCATCACAATAAACAAGCACAAAAAAAAAAAAAAAAAAAAAAAAATCGCATTACATTCCAAAAACAAACATGATAAAGCATCCACATTGAGCATCAACAAAAGTTACTAACATACTTTTTGAGTTTACATTTTTATAGTATAAATGTAACTCAATTAAACAGCTTAAGCGGCTTGACACAAAATTGGGCCATTTATTCATCGTGTCTAATCAGGTTGGCTTGGTTTTAGACTAAACCCTAACCCTCAAATCCAATGTGATGTTTGTGTTGGATTCGCGGGGCGTGTCTAAAATTGTCTGCTCCAATGCAATCATGTTTACATGTCACATCAGTTTTTTATGACTGTTAACTTAATGCAGATCTATCTCTCAAGTGACGAATCAAAGAAGAATGGATTTTGTAGTGTCCAATAGAATGGAAATTCTATCAAAAAAGAAAAAGAAAATATTGATGGAAATAAGTAAAAGAAATAACATAAAAATCAGTGGGAATGGACATGGGGTAGTTTGTAACGTGCATATATGGAGTTCGACATGACAACCATTCAAAACCTCAATATCGTGTCAAGGTGTGTTTGCATTTTTGCCAGCGTACTATAAGGAACGTTCACGCAAGTTAATATCTGAGGATGATTGTGTACAAGGCAGAACCATAGACAACAAACTGATAGGGAGTAGCACTGTAAAACACATGATAGGTCTCATTGGAAAAGGGATTTCCTGCATACCTTTCTAGTAAATTGGTGTAATTTTTTCTTTCGATTTAAATGATTGGGTGAAGGGTTCTGTATATCATACAGCATATAACATACCCATTTATCTGCTTCGTTGTGGCATTCCTTGCAAAAATAAACAGCAAATCTGCAAAGGTACTGTTTCCAATCCAGCGCTTTTGGCCCTCAAGTATCCAACCTCCTTGCACCTAGTCATACCAATCCAAATGATATTAAACAGAAGTTTAGAATATCATGTTCCATTATGTATGAGAGTGTACATGCATAAATGTAAATTGACGTTATGCGTATGATAAATCAATAGAATGAAGTTGAGAGCACGAACCTTGGTTGCTGTCGTCTTCATAGCACTTACATCACTTCCATATCCAGGCTCAGTCAAAGCCTTAAGGTGTGTAAACAACAAATTGAAGAAACTCAAAGTTTCGCAGAAACGCATATCAAACATGCAGAAATCCTACACTATACTTGAATTCCAAAGTAGGATACTTACCCAACACGCTACAGTGTTTAACTGTGCCAAAGATGGTAGATATTTTTGCTTCTGTGCCTCTGATCCACACAATGCTACACTAGGCAGTCCAGACAAATAACACAATGATGTGATTTACTAACTGCATGTTGATTTGTTTATTGGAAAAAGAAAATTAGCT
>QEOT01002616.1:9882-29645 GCA_003123785.1 Pterocarya stenoptera
AATACTTCTACATCTCTCACGGATGCAAGATTATTTACAAAAAGATAAAGCTCCCAAATGATAAATAGATATATGGAGCATCAAGTAAGAAAAGGAACAGAAAAAAGCTACATGTATAAGTGCTTCATAAACCAGCCAGAGTCAACGCACAGCTTCAAAACAAATCCAAAAACTGGCTGACCCTCTTCATAAACCCACCCTCATGCTCGTCCTCGTCCTCGTCCTCGTGCTCGTGCTTCCACTCTTCTCGCTCCCCGTGTCGGTGATGCCTCTTCTTCTTCATCATGTGCTCCCTTCCCTCCACGTCATCGTGCCCGTGGTGAAACCTGGGGCCCTCGTGGCTGAACTTGACCCACCTCCCCGGGATCTGACGCACCACGCCACGAGACTCCGGATCCGAACCCGAATCCTTCTCGTTGATGTCCTCCTCCCTTGCCTCCACGTCACCGTGGTGAAATCTGGGCCCCTGGTGACTGAATTTGACCCATCTGCCCGGGATCTGACGCACCACGCCCCGAGACTCCGGATTCGAACCCGAATCCTTCTCGTCGGCCACTATCATATCGTTACCGTAAGGAACCTCGCGGTCAGGGAAGCGCGGGCCCCATGGCTTGTTGAACTCGTGGCCTTGGTGTTGTTGGTCGTGGCGGGGGTGGCGGTGGTGGCGGCAAGGGTGTCCGTGACGGAACATCAAAGGGAACGGCTGCCTGGGGAAGCGGCGGTCAATCGGACGGATGCTGATCATCGTCAACGGGACTGAATTAGAGTCGGATTCCGGCAGATTCGAATCGGTTTCCTCGGGAACCGAGACCATGGTGGCGAATTCGGGCTCGCGTTTCTCGCTGGGGAGGAGGATAGTGGTTCTGGTCGTTTCGGTGTCGGTTGCGGGAGAAGTGATAGCAGTTTCCAGCTGCTCATCCACAGCGACGTCGTTCTCCGTGATACCTGTCGGAATTCGGGCATAACAGAGGGCGAACAAGAAGAAGGTAACCGTAAAAGTGAAAGCGAGCTTAGCCATTTTGTGGTGGTCAGGGGAAACGAACCAGGAGTTGGAGGAATGCGTAATGTGTATATAATATATATAGGGAGAGAGAGAGGATCGGGCAGGTGGTCTGAACTGTGGGCGGAGACTTGACTGGGCAGAGAGAAAGACGGGCAGCGGGAGATAGGGTTGACCAACCCCGTGTGATTTGAGGGTGGGGTAGACTTCGGGATCTACGTATGGGCGTGTTCACATCTGGGAGAGGCGTAGGTTAAAGTGAAACGGAGGGTAGCCTTAGCGTACACGACAACGTGGGTGGGTTGACTTTGAATGAAATAGCTCACAATGTTACGTAGGTTGTACACAACCTGGCCGCGTGCATTTACGGAGTTGCAACTCTGTCATTGCACAGTGTGTCAGCCCGTAGGATTAAAGTAGGAATTTTTGGCATTCAAATATTCAATCACCATTAGGCATAATAAAAAAAAGCTCAAAACTTAATGTCCAAGGACGCGTTAAGTTGACAATTTTTCCACGACGCCCTCTGTTTAATCCCTTATAATGGTGGAACCAGAAAGATATTTCTCTGTCTTTAATTGTCTGAAAAAGAAAAATTGATATTTAAAACGCGGTTTGTTTTTTCATTCATTTTATCTCATTTTTTATAATTATTATAATTTTTTTAACTCTTTATACAAAATAAAATAAATAATTTAATTTTTTTTAAATTTTTAAATAATACTAATATTAATAAAATAATTATTAATAATATTTTATTTTATTTTTAATTTTTAATTTCAACTCATCTCATCTTAAAAAATAAACGAGATCTAATATATGTTGGAATCCATTAAACTTTCAAGCATATGTGTAGAAAGCGTGTAACTTTCAAGTATAAGTGATGTAAGTGATGTAACTTCAAATCTTTTGTGGTTGTGTTTTAAAGAAAAATGCATATCATGACTTCTTTTAATGGTTTTAAGATATAATATAGTTTATTACATAAAAAATTTGTTTTTATTCTGAATTTCTCGGTCGTACTAGTTAATATATACATATTATATTTAAAGCCATATTATTCGCTCACCAAAAACTGATTTTTACTATATATTATATTTTTATCCCAATATTATGACGTTAAGTTGATACGGTCTTATCAGTTAACATGGTTGGGATGATATTTAACATTTAAAAAAAAAAGAAAAAAAAAAGAGTACAAATAGCGGATAGGCGGAGTTATTAATGTAAGAGCCTGATGGGCTAATTACTCATTGGATTTGAAACTTGTTTGGGCTAATATATATCACGCTGGCCCATGGGATCTTCTTCTGAATCAATCGCTAAATTCATGCAAACAATTATATATTGTGTGTAGTGATTAGGAGTATATTTTCTACATCCAAAACAATTCTATATACGAGAGGATATATAGCATTTAAGCATTATATTAAATTTCCCCGAATTTATTCGGATTTTCTTTTCCTTTCTTTGAAGAATAACAGCGGGGTGTAATGCCCCCGTCCCACAGTGATTGGAGAGTTACTTTTTATCACTTAAACTCATAATGCAACAATATAATTATAGACTCTAAATTTCTAATATCATATAGAAATTTTATTTCAAATTAATTTCATCAATATAATCAAATTTTCAAAATGACAAGTCTTCATAACACAATAAAATTTCTTAATAAAATCGCCAATACTCATCGAAAACTTTCTATACTTAATCCACTATTATTAAATCATCTCATCCAATGCTTTATAATCCTGATCCTCAGTAAAAATATAAAAAATCACCTGAAAAATATTGTGGAGATAAAGGGAGATGAATTGTCAATAAGTTAGTAAGCAGATAACATATATTAGTATGTAAACATAAGCATTTATAAAGTTCAGAATGCATAACAAAATACTTTTTATTTTCAGAATGTAGAGTCAGAACATGTTATCAAAAATATCAGAGTGATAGTTCAAAATATTCATAATCAAAATCCCTTTGGCATAGCATAACTAAACATTTTCATTTTATCTTATCAAATCAGAACAGAGACTACATTTAACCCCCGTGGTAGGATTGTGCAAATCTCGGCGACCAACAAAGTAAAAATAAAATGTGAATCTTCCAAAGTACTTTGGCATAACATATCTGATTCATCATCATCATATAAGAGCATCATATCAGAATAGAGGCCTTATTTAACCTCTGTGGTAGGGTTGTGCATCTGTGGATAACCAAGCAAATGCATATCAGAACTTAAACAGAATACCACTATTCTTTTCCATGGCAGGGTCATATCATATCAGAACAGAAACCATGTAAAACCCCTGTGATAGGGTCTCTAACTGAACAAAGCAGAAACAGAATCAGATCATAAAAACATAAGCCATGTAAAACCCCCAGGGCAGAACCAAAGGTTTTTAGATGCCACATCTTATCAAAACAGAGTACTAAACTAAATTAGAACATAATAGAATCAGATTATAAAAACATAATTTATGCACAAAATTTTTATATTCGCTCTTTTTTACACAGTTCAGAAATAGAATGACAAAATAAGCTCATGTCTACACCAGTCATGACAGAAAGTACTTTCTTCTTATACATAATTTCATGAGAAATGTAGAACAAATAACTGAGGTTCTTTCAAAAAACTTTTTTGTAACAAAACATGCATATTTTCCAAAAACTAACCTCAAACCATTTTATTTTTATGCAAAATTTAGCATAGAAATCCTACTTACTTGGACTTTTTAGCTTTTTCAGAAAGTTTCCTCAATAATACCGAACAAAATTACTCGCCACCTATAAAATAATCACTCAATTTTTGTAAATTTTCAAACCAATATGTATTTCAATATTTAAACTTGAAATCTCAAATTAACCTATTTTAATTTCTCAAAACCTAAAATTCTCATAATTTTAAAATACCATCACTTTCCAAATTCCTCAATGTCCACTTAATATATTCGACTAGGATATTAAATTCTAACTTATTTACTATTGAAATCAAACTACAAAACTTAATACTGGATAATATAATAAAAGTAATATACCTTAAAACCCTAACTATCTTTTGTAATAATATTTATACTTAAAACCAAGACTTCACATAGTAAATTAAAAACCAAGTCCAACGAATAACCAGGGGTATTTTGGAAAATAGTCATATAATGCGTGGCTTCTTTGGTGAGTACCTTGCGAACATAACTTCTGAAAATACAAAACATAACCCATGACGGTAGGGGTGTAAATTTAAACCGGAAAACCAGTAAACTGGCCCGAACCGGAACGGTTTTACCGATTTTGAACCGGTCCAGTTCGGAACCGGTTTCTAAAATCTATAAACCGGCCGAAACCGATCCGATTCCATATTTAAGATTTTCTGGACCGAACCGGCCTGTATCGAACCAGTTGATAAATATATATATAAACTAATATTTTATATATAAGTTTTATTAAAAATTAAAATTATACAAAATATTTTTTATATATTAATATATATAAGTTTTATATATAATGTATAATTAATAAATTATATTATTATTAATATAATTATATATAAGAGAATATTATTAAAAAGTAAAAGCTTAATTTTAAAAATAAAAATTTAATCAATTATAACATAAAATATTAATCTTAATTCTTAAATATGAACATTTGTAATATACTAAATTATATAAATTTATAATAGGCACTAGGTAGCAAGTTTCCACCTTTCCCGGCCTCCTGGATATATCGTCACTATTCGTCAGAAACTATTAGTATGTAAAGCATATTTTTGAAAGCAGTTTATAGTAAATCAAATTTTAGTAATTCAGATTTTTTTTTAGTAAAATAGATTTTTTAGTAAAGTAGTTTTTAGTAAAGATGAAGCAGATTTTTTGTAATAAAGCAGATTTTTTAATAAAAGTATAACAGATTTTTATAAAGCAGTTTTTTTTTTTTTTTTAATGACAACATATCAAATTTACATTTAAAAAAAATTAAAAAATCAGACCGGACAGGACTGAAAACCGGTTAAACCGGGTCGGACCAGACCAATTACACACCTACATGAGAGCACTAAACTCACCGGGAGAGAAGAAGCCGCGACGGGGCTGGGCGCCTAAGGTGAATACTCTGGCGAGCTGGGCAGCTGCTCACTCAGAGAGAGAGAGAGAGAGAGAGAGAGAGAGAGAACGCTAGTAGTCGGGACAATGGGTGGCGGCTTCCGTCGCTGGCAGCGTTTGAATTTGTTCTGAGGAGCACAACAAGGGCCCGTGCGGTGGAGGTGTGGAGGAAACGGGGTTGTCGGCGTGGGCGTGGTTTGCTCTGTTTTTGGTTGTGAAAAACAGAGGTTGCCGTGCGGTGTAACCACTGGTTGCTGAGTCGTGAAGGATCAAGGGTGGCTTAGGGCGGTGATGAGGTTGGAGTGGTTCGTAAGTGATGAGGTCCCTTGGAGGGCTTGCTGTCCAGCTTCGTACGTTGTTGATGGCGGTGCATGAGGGTGGTGGATGGTCATGAGAGGGCTGGCGGCTTGGTGCACGGTGGTTTGTGGAGCTGCGCAGTTTTGGGGAGGACACGGAGACAACGTGGTGGTTGTAGTTCCTTCGTGGGGCTGGGCAGTGGACTACCCTTCGGTGTGCAGTGAACCGTGGCTTTGCTCCCTTTTCTCTCGGTCCGTCCAGATGCAGCGGCGGAAGGCTTTGGGTCACGACAACGTGGGTTTGTGGTTTACGGCAGTGCAACAAGGTAGGCTTTGGAGTTGGGCAGTGGCTAGCAGCAGTGGCAGTTTCTAAAATGCATGGGAGCTATCAATGTGTGTAGATAGGAAGCTGGGAAACCGTCGAGAAAAAATGAGAGGAAGAAACTGCATGGAAGACGTGCATGGCGTGGGTTCCTCGCGGCTTGGCTTTTCGGGCCCATTTGAAAATACTTGGCCCGCAACTTGGAAATTGCAGAACGTAAATTGGGCCGATTAGAGCGGTCCAACAAAAATATGCTTAGCTTACCCGCCATCTTTCTCATGGGTCGAGTATTTTTTACAAATACTATTGGGCTCGCCTCACATTCCAAACTAGTCTAACCCATTCCATAACTTGGTCGAGTCAACACCAACTAAAATAAAATTCACTTAGTTATGTTTGGGGGGAGAGATGAAATTTTTCATCTCTATCTCATCTCATCTTATCATTACATCTTTTTTAAATTTCCATATAAAATATAATAAAAATTTCAACTTTTTCAAATTTTAATTTAACTTTTTGAAATCCAAAAACAATAATAATATTAAAAAATAATATTTTAAACTTTCATCTTAACACTATTCACAAAATTTTCAAAAATTTTCAAAAAAGTCCATAAGATTTTAACTGAATTTAGCCCAGCTATCAAACTCAAGACAAGTCCATATTCCATCATAATAAACTTTTACGCCCGAAGCTTAATCCTAAAATCACTCGTTAAAAATCCAAGTGAGCCTTTCATCCATATAAAAATAATAATAAAAAAAAAAATTGCACAAGCTTCGTTCTGGGCTGGGTGTTACAAGGGGACTGCAGCCAGTAAGATTCCTTGGCATTTGGTTTTGCAAAGAGCCATTCTTTACTTTCGGATTCCGTGAAGAAGACCAATGGTTTTGTTAATTCCCATTCTTAATTATATAGGAAAATACTATTCCTACCCTTTCATTCTACTGCTCTATTCTACTGCTGTGATTTTTTATTTTTTATTTTAAATTTTTTTTACTTAATAATTAAAGAAATAATTTTTAATAATATTATGATTTTTTAATTTTTTTAAAATATTTAAAAATATTAAAAAATACATATATATATATGAAAAAGATAAAAGGAATAAAAACGCCTATAACGATAACTACCAGCAAGAATTGAAAGCGGTGGCTGTAGAGCCGCTCAATTATATATGCGAGAAAAATTTCTGGGCTTGTGTTTGTTAAGACGGAACATCTAAAATTGCAACTGGGTTTTGGTATTGTTTTTGTCATCAACTCCAAATCCATGATCTACAACTTTCATGGTTAAGCCGCACGCACTCCCAGATGTCTGTGGATATGCGACCATCCTCTCTCTCCCTCTCTCTCCGGAATCTCAGATTGAGGTCCCCGACCTTTCCGATTGACATGTGGAGATTGTAGATGCTGGGTGGCCCACCCAACTCTGCACTGCCGCAGACTGCAGCTTCGAAGCAGATGAGGCGTTCACGTGCATGAGCTTAAAGATTTCGTTTCTGCTTTGAGGTTTTAATATAAATAATATAAAATGTTTTTAAGTTTGCCATCGTTTTTAAACTTTCTCCATCCCTGAAAACTCGATTATATACGAAGAAAAGGGTAAAAATGTGGCATGATCTCCGGCGCATGCCTTGATCTCCTTTAACCATATGTAAAATTTGGTAGATAATAAGCCAAAAAGGATGAATATGATAAAGGCTGCATGCCCGCTTGGCGCTTACTTCTCGTGATCAGAATAATACTGTCTTTTATTGCAGTGATGCTCGAACCTGAGGGACCTTCAGTAAACACTCCTCGAACAAATCAGGCATGACCCATTCATAGGGCAAGAGGATCGGCGAGTGGTTTCCATTAATTGGTCAGATCGATTTTTTTTTTAAAAAGAAAAGGACTCGGACGGGTCGAAATACACTTTATTATAGTTTACTGCAATTCAACTTTGCTTTTAAAAGAATGTGATCATACCAGTATTAATGCACCGGATTTTATCAGAATACTACAGTTAAATGTGTTTGAATGAGAGTAGTACTAGGATAAACAAATATTGATAGAGACAAAAATTTTGTAATCTCACTCACCCAAGACTTGTGTCGTCTGCTCCGATATATATAATTACACATGTATGGTAAAGGAATATACAGCTTTAGGAAATTAGGCTATACATGGAAAGACTACAATCCTATAATGGTCTATTGCATGAATCACGTGGCCTTGTCTTGTGCACATTTAGTGATAGCATTAATTTCCTTATTATTCCCCCTCAACCTGAGCGGAAGTGAGCGGACGCACAGCTTGGTGCGTAGATCTTGAAATATGACAGTAGGCAATGGCTTGGTCAGTGCATCTGCGAGTTGTGATTCACTTGGTAGAAAATGAACAGATAACGAACGCCTTTGAACTTGCTCCCGGACAAAATGGTAATCGATCTCAACATGCTTAGTTTGAGCATGAAGGATAGGATTCGCAGACAAGTACATAGCCCCAAGATTGTCACACCATAGACGTGGGCATTGAGCACATGAAATACCAAGTTCGTGCAAAAGAGTTTTAATCCATAACAATTCAGATGTAACATTTGCAAGGGCTTTATACTCCGCCTCCGTACTTGAACAAGCCACAATGGTTTTTTTTTTTTTGAATTCCAAGAAACCAAAGATTGACCAAAAAATACACAATAACCCCTTGTTGATTTTCAGTCGTCAGGGTTCCCTGCCCAATCAGCATCGGAAAATACTGATAAAACAAAGGTCTTACTTGGGCGTAATAAGAGGCCAAAATCAGTGGTATCACGCAGGTACCGCAAAATGCGTTTGACTGCAGCCCAATGCTTATCCGTTGGCTTGTGCATAAATTGGCACACTTTGTTCACAGAAAAGGCAATATCAGGTCGAGTAAGAGAGAGGTATTGAAGAGCAACCACCACACTTCGATACAAACTCGGGTCCGAGAAATTTGCACCATCGAAAAGCAACAACTGAGTGCTTGATGACATAGGAGAATGCATGGCTTTTGCATTAGCCATATTAGTCCGATCAAGAAGATCCATAATGTACCGCTTTTGGCTAAGGAGTAGACCTTCTGGAGTGGAAATAGCTTCAACGCCAAGGAAGAAATGAAGAGGACCAAGATCCTTGACTGCAAACTCCAAACTGAGAGACTTGATGAGTGATGTCACGGCGGAAGGTGACGAGCCAGTAATGAGGATGTCATCGACATACACAAGAACAAAGAGTTGGGTGCCATGAGAGTTGAAAATAAACAATGAGGTGTCGGACTTGGAATTGTAAAATTCATAGTCAAGAAGTTTGGCACTTAAACGAGCATACCACTCATGAGGGGCCTGCTTTAACCCATAAAGAACTTTGTTGAGACGACAAACATGATGAGGAAGAGCCTTGTCAATATAACCTGTTGGTTGAACCATGAAGACCTCCTCCTCAAGAAAACCGTGAAGGAAGGCATTAGAGATATCAATTTGCCTTATAGGCCATTGCTGTGAAATGGCGAAAGTGAGTACCAAGCGGATAGTAGTAGGCTTGATCACTGGACTAAAAGTATCACCATAGTCAATACCAGGTTGTTGGTGGTACCCTTTAGCAACAAGGCGTGCCTTGTGGCGAACCGGCTGGCCCTTGGAATCCCTCTTGATACAATACACCCACTTGTTTCCAATTAAGTTCATTCCTTCTTGAAAAGGAACTAGTTGCCATGTATTATTTTTCATCAAGGCCGAGTACTCATCATCCATGGCTTGTCTCCATGGGGCAAAAATAACAGCACGTGAGTAGCACCCCGGGTCATCAGGAATGTGATCAGTATTTGCCATAAAAGCCTGTGGTTCTGAATAAGTAATGGTACCATTAAAAAATTTTTTGGGTTTGAAAATATTATTTTGTGCACGGGTGCGCATTGGATGGAGTCTTGCAGGAGAAGCAGTTGCAGCGGCATAAGAGGAAGGTCCTTGATTTGGGGAAGATTCCATGGAATGAGAGAGATTTTGAGAGTTGAAGTTGGAATTTGACTGAGATGGGGTAGGTACCGAATAATTATGGGAAGAAACTATGGAATTAGAGTTGGTCAAGGATGCACTTGATGATGGAGAGTGATTTGTAGAAGGAGTGATCGAGACATGAGGAGTGGATGAAGGTGATTGTGCTGAAAAAGGAAGGGAGGCCGAATGAGGTGATGTGCATGAATCACGTGGCCTTGATTGTGGAAGGATTGGATGGGATTTTAATGAAGCTTGACTCGTGGAAGAGGGAAGGATATTATTGCCAAGTTGAAAAGTCAAGATATGCGGCTGTGAAGAAGTGATTGGTTGCATGGATTTTTGTCTTGATTGGGAACAAATGGGATGCGATTTTAATGAGGCTTGACCCGTGGAAGTAAGAGAAATATTATCGTGACCAGTTGGAGACAAATTGGAGAAAGGGAATTCAGACTCATCGAATAGGACATGCCGAGAAATAAAGATACGTCCCGAGTGTATATCCAAACATTGATAACCACGATGATGACTACTAAATCCAAGAAAGACACATTTTTTAGACCTAAAATCAATTTTGTGATGATTGTATGCTCTAAGATATGGTCAGCAAGCAAAACCAAAAATGTGAAGAATGGAATAATCTGGTTTTTGATTAAACAATTTTTCAAACGGAGAAATAGTGTGCAGGGGAGAAGTAGGCAATCGATTTATAATAAAAGTGACCATTGAAAATGCTTCATCCCAATAAGAGTGAGGAACCGCAGATTTAGACAAGAGAGATAGACCACTCTCTACAATATGCCTATGTTTACGTTCCACAGTCCCATTTTGTTGGGAGGTATGAGGACATGTGAGACGATGTGCGATGCCTTGTTGGCCAAAGAAGGGATGAAGGGAACGAAACTCTCCCCCCCAGTCAGTTTGAACACACTTTATTTTGCGATCCAATAATTGTTCAATTCGTTTTTGGAATGAAATGAAAATAGAATAAACTGACAATTTAGTAGGCATTGGAAAGATCCATGTGAATTTGCTAAAATGGTCAACCCCCTAAAATGGTCAACAAAAGAAACATAATATTTATTTCCTTTTTCCGACATTATAGAATGGCCCCATACATCTGAAAAGATTAAATCTAAGGGACCCTTCGAAACATGATTGGACGGAAAAAAAGGAAGACGATGACTCTTGCCTTGCTGACAGGAGTTGCAAACCACTGGTGTTTTATTTGAAGAAACTGGAAGAGACGCCCTGGAAGTCAGATGCTTGACAGTTTTGAATGAAGCATGACCTAGACGAGAATGCCAAACATCTAACGGAACACGTTGACAGGAAAAAGCTTGAAAAGATTTGGTAGGTCGCAAAGGATAAAGACCACCCTCAGTTTTGCCTCTGAACAGGAGCTTCTGCATGCATTCGTCCTTCACAGAAAAATACCCGGCATGAAATTCAATAAAAACATTGTTATCGGCAGTGAATTGACTTACCGAAACCAAATTTTTCTTAATGTGATGAACATGTAAAACTAAATTTAATTTAAAAGTACTATTGGGAAAAGAAAGTTTGGAAGAACCAATATGGCGAATTGGCAAACCTGTTCCATCCCCAACTTGGATGGTGTTAGTTCCTTGGAAAGGTTCTGCACCAAAATTCAGGTTTTGAAACTCATTGGTGAGATGATTTGTTGAACCTGTGTTTGTGTACCAAGTAAGATCATTTGATGACTGAGGTTGAGTGTGAGCCATATAGGCCTGCATGGTTGGCTGTGCACCTTGATAAGAAAGGTCGAGCCTATGGTAACACTGCCCTGCATTGTGGCCATTCTTGCTACATACTTGACAAACCATTTGTGATCCTCTAGAGTAATGTCCTTGGGAGCCCCTTCCATGACCACGATTGCCCCGGCCTCGATTGTTAGGAAATGAGCGTTGGGCATGTCTACCTCCACTGCCACGAGTTTGAGTATGGCAAGTTGCCATATTCGCTGATCCAATAGAGATATCAAGAGCAGTATTTTGCTGCTCAAGTCTTAATTCAAAACTCATTAAATGAGCAAATGCATCTTCAAGAGAGACTTGATCAACCCGAGTTGAGAGAGAGGTGACTATGGAGTTGTATGTGGAATCTAGGCCTGCAAGTAGATATGTCAAAAATTCTGAGTCCCGAAGGGGCTCTTATCGGCAGACGATTTCACTTTCTGATAATAGTCAGAAATGGACATATTACCCTTTTGAGGGTTGATAGTTCAATACGAATTCCTACCACGCGTGCTCGGGCATGGTTAGAGAACATTCGCTCAAGAGCATTCCACACGTCCTTGGAAGTTTCAAGTCCCACCATGTGGGTAATAACTGATTCAGAGAGAGAGAGGACATTAGAGCATCGAGTATGACTTGATCTTGATTGTACCAGTGAAAGTACTCAGGATTTGGAGCAGTTTAAATTTTTCTATCTTCTTTGGACGTGATATGAAGAATTGGAGGTGGACATGGGATTGTGCATCCACATATCCAATCAATTGTTGGCCTCTAAGATACGGTAGGATTTGGGCTCGCCAAAGGAGATAGTTATCCTTTGTCAGTTTTATAGTGACAGGATGTTGTAGGTTCAGTGGGATGGAGACGGATGCTGTATGGGAAGCAATGGAGGATTGTGAGGTTGAAGAAGAACTGACAGAGTGGGAGGAGGCCATTGGAAAAAAAAAAAAATCTTTAGACGTTCGTCTTTTAGTTGGCTCTTGATACCATAAACAAATATTGATAGAGACAAGAATTTTGTAATCTTACTCACCCAAGACTTGTGTCGTCTATTCCAATATATATAATTACACGTGTATGGTAAAGGAATATACAGCTTTAGGAAACTAGGCTATACATGGAAAGACTACAATCCTATAATGGTCTATTGCATGAATCACGTGGCCTTGTCTTGTGCACATTCAGTGATAGCATTAATTTCCTTATTATAGGATGATCCTTGACCTTCTGAAAAATCCCCGTGTCGCACCCTTCATTTTTTTTATTTGAAGTGAAAAAACAAAAAACCTTTGCTTTCAAATTAGAGATGTGGGCCGCTTCTTGACTGTTCATTTTTGTAAGTGAAGTAGTCGTAATCATTATTATTTACAAATAGTTTATTATTATTAATAAATTATTCATTATTTTTTTAATTATTTATAAATTATTTAAGCTCAACTCACCATCCAAATCTAATTTTCTTACTTCTGATCAACCATTAATTGCCTGCGCTTATACCTGAAACCCATTGCATATCATGATTCATGATTCAGCAAAAGCCACAGTACTCCTAAAAAAACATGCAAGGAATCGCAATGGAAAGTACAAAAACTGGGTCATACTTCGTTTTCATGAACTACGACCCAGAATACGAGCGCCTTCGAGCTGATCGGTCTGTTCTCTACATACATTATGTTATACATTCTGTTTTTTATTTTGGAAAATTATGTTATATCCTTTTTCTTATACGAACCCCTCTAACGTTCTTTGTCTCAGTACTTGATCTCTTAATTTCTCCCATTTGCCTTTATATTTCTTATTCAATAGAACAAAAAGAAGGGAACAGGAGCTTGATTTATATCTAAGCAGGAAGCATGATGAGCTGTTGGCAAGCACCCTTGAGGCCGGCAGCTACAAGAAGAAGTTATCTTTGGTCATTGTTGATGGGTTTCAAGTAGATCAAATTACTGAGGATCAGGTGCTTCTATCACACTTTAAAGCTTAGTACTGATCGGCAATATATAGGATTGAGCGGTGTTACAGTCACCGAAATAGTGTTCCAAATTTGGATCCTGAATAGTGTATTTCAGTTTTTTATTTTTTTTTATTTCATTTATTTCATGTATATTTTTTTTATCATCATAAATATTTAAAATAAAAAATAAAAAATTTACAACATCATTTAAAAAAAAAAACTTTCTTAATCATTAAATAAAATAAAAAATAAAAAACTCATTCGGGACACAAATTTAAAAACCAAATTCGGATCCCAAAATTTCATATAGGAATTCTCAGTTCTTGGTACATAAAAGTACTGATCAGAGACCGATGCTTTTCTCTACTTTTGATGCTTCTGGCTACTTGGTGTGTACTTTTGAAACAGGCCAATGTGCTTAGATCTGCAAAGGGAGTGAGAATTGTGGAGAAGAATCAAGAGCTTGCTTAGTAGTGTACCCGAGGAGACGTTTGTATATATGCAGTTTGGGAAAATGTATGATGAACTATATATGATTTTTCTCTCAAATGAGTTTTACTGAAATTAAGCAGGAGAGAAACATGCATTTGATAAAATCTCGTATGAATGCTTTTATTTATAATCCTATATATTCCCATCCATCTTAAATCATGTGTTTTCGTTGCGTGATTAACATTTTTCTTAGTCCATTCTCAAAAGATTATGTTATATATTGTTAGAACCCATAAAAATCATTAGTACAGCGGAAGGAAAACATATCTCAAGCTCAATCTCAACAGTTGTTCGACAAATATTTTCGTCAGTCAGCTTGATTTGAGAGAGATGCTCGGTATATTCTTTTCATGTATCTAGCTTATCGAGAGAGGGCTGGCTATACTCATAGCTTGGCTAAAAACACTTGTGGGAATAATGTCATACTTAAAGTTGACATGACCTTTTGATAAACTCAATTGGGCATATCTTTCTCGTATTTTGTCATACGTTTGGTTATAATGAGAGTGCAGTCTCTCTTTTTCAAGCTTGTTTCTCTCCATCTGCCTCAATAGTACTCATCTCGATTATTTGGCTAGTAGAGGACTTAGATAGGAGAATCTTTATCTCTGTCTCTCCTCTTTTTTTTTTGTTGTTGTTGTAATTCTTAGTGAAGAGCCATTAAGTAGAGGTCTCTTTAGCTGATGATTGACGGGCATTACACTCCTTATGTGGTACCCTGTGGCTGCCAACCTATCACTCAC
Organism: Pterocarya stenoptera; assembly: GCA_003123785.1. Taxonomy (NCBI): domain Eukaryota; kingdom Viridiplantae; phylum Streptophyta; class Magnoliopsida; order Fagales; family Juglandaceae; genus Pterocarya; species Pterocarya stenoptera. Next base: position 24,534 of record QEOT01002616.1, read on the forward strand.
ATCTTCTTTGTCGGTTATTTGGCTAGTAGCGGACTTGGACAAGGAGAATCTTTATTTCTTTCTTTATTTATTTTTTTAATTCTTAGTGAAGAGTCGTTAATTAGAGGTCTCCTTTAACTGATGATTGACGGGCATTACACTCCTTATGTGGTAAACCGTGGCTGCCAACCTATCACTCACATCCCCTTTGTTGATGATCTTTTAGTTTTCACAAATGGATCCAAGAAAAGCTTCCAAACTCTTATGGTTTTCATTTCTCAATATGAGAATATCTTAGGGCAAAAGATTAATCACTCTAAAAGTGCATTTCTACTGCATAAAAATACTTCAAACACTAGGAAGAATATCATTAAAGTTGCCACGGGTTTTAATAAGGGTAAATTTCTTAAAAAAAACTCTTCATCTCCGATTTTGACTCTATCTTGAACAAAATAAAGAAGAAAACGATTGGGTGGATATGTCGTTTATTATCCATGGGAGGCAAGCTACTTTGATCAAATATGTCCTTACCTCCATTCTTATTCATATTCTCTCTGTACTCAATCCACTCAAAAAAGTTATTGACTCTATCCATAAAGCTTTTACCATGTACATTTTTCTGGGGTAACTCTGAGGGTAATACAAAAAAAAAAAAAAAGGATCACTTGGTGTCAGATTACCCATCCTATCATTGAAGGACGCTTGGATATTAGAACCTCACATGATGTCCTCAAAGCCCTTCATTGTAAGCTTGCTTGGCGTTTACTTCTATTTCTTCTTGGACTACTTTTTTTCATCACAAATACATGAGAAACGCTCCCTTGCTGACATTATAAAGGCTAAATCCTATTATTTCAATTTTTGGAAAGTTATATGTCGTTACCTCCCACTCATTCACCAAGAAAGTCAATGGAAAATTAGGGAGGGTGCTGTAAATTTTTGGTATGATAACTAGACGGGGATTGGTTCCTTAGCTCATAAAGGTTTCCATGTCAACAACTCTCAACTTCAATAAAAAGATAATTGCTCATCAATTGGATGGAAAATACCTATCCTCTCTAATTTGGGTGATACCACTCTGCTTCATGAAGTTAATCACTTCCCAATTACTCTTAAACCTAGTCGTGATATTAGAGTTTAGAAACATTCTCATGATGGTAATTTTTCTTCCAAATTTGCTTGGAACCTTTTTTGGGATCACTCCACTCCCGTCAATCCCTTGAGTTTTAATTGGAATCAAGTCCTCCATACCAAAATTTCATTCTTCGTCTGGAAACTGTGGCATAATGGAATTCCCCTTGATGATAGAGTTCAACAATGCGAGATTCACATGGCTTCTAAATGCTCTTGTTGTTCTAAGAGCTCTATTAAATATGCTAACCATGTTTTTTTTGGACTGCTTTCTTGAAAAAATCATTTGCTTTTTTTTATCTTCTGTTTTTGGTCATTTTATTCTGGACTCTAGCTGTTGGATATTCATTGGTAGTCTTCTTTTAAGGGTTCTGACAAACTCAATTTACTTGCTCATTTATTACTGTCTCTTCTCTTTTGGGAATTATGGTTAGATCATAATAGAGCTAGATTTGACAGTCTTAATACTACTATTATTACCATTATTGGTAAGATTAAGTAGTGGCTCTGGGACCTAAACCCCTTGCTTAAGCCTAAAGATATTATGTCTAAGATCAATACTGTTATTCTCATTTGGCATATCTCTCATACCACTATTAGGGCAAAAGACCAATCTTGGTCAAATGGATTCCGCCTCCCTTGGGCATCCTTAAGCTGAATATTGACGGTGTCTCAAAAGGTAATCTTGGGCCTGCTGGTTGTAGCTGTGTTTTACGTTTCAATAATTGCTCTATCATTATTGGTTTCTTCTTTTTTAGGTGTTGATACTAACACTTTTACATAATTGCCTGTCTTAAGATTTGGTTAACTTTGTGTTATGAGCTAAGCATCATTGCTGTGGTTGTTGAGACCGACTCTTTCATTGTGGTTAATTGGCTCAGTAAAGAGTTAAGGCTCATCTCTCTTGGAATTACTCAACCATTTGGGATGATATTTAATATTTCAAGAATATTTTTCCTTCAGTATTAATCATGTCTATAGAGAAGGTAATGCGCTAGCAGACAACCTAGCAAATTATGGTGCTATGAGACATAAGGTAAGTTTTTCATCTTTATTTCAACTCCCTAAGCATATGATTGCCTTGTTCTTTCTAGATTGTACAGGTCTTCCTACTATTAGGCATTAAAATTTATAGGTTTTTTCTTATTTTCTTGTAATGTCTATATAAGGTCTTTATTTCTTTTAAGAAACTTGTGTTTGATACTTTATTTTTCTCCTTGTAACTCCCAAGCTTCATTATAAGTATAAGATATTCCTTCATCATAAGCGAGAATATTAATCAATAAAATTTGGGTACGTACAATTTAAAAAAGAAATAGAAGGCGGGTGGGCTATATATATATAAATATATGCACGCACATACTTATACAACCCATAACTATAATAATCTAACATTATTTCCATTGCTAAAGCTGGCCATTAAAGCCAACCTTTTAAGTTCTACGAAATGGCCACTTCAATATATATCCAGGTGTAACGACGCCAGGCTATAAAGCAGGCATTACATCCCATTGTAAGGCTGAAGAGAGGGGTTTGCCAATTGCCCACATGGGCCATGCCCCTCCAGAATGGACAATGATACCCTTATGACTTCATACTACCTGTCTACTACCAATCTAATTTTTTTAATTTATTTCCAAAGTCCATCTTTGCTCTCTAATGTTCTGCCAGATTTGACTGAGCTTCAGAACTTAGAGGCTATCAGCTTTCATCCCTTGTTGATTGTGGCGTTTTTTCACCCACTTCACGCAAGAAACTTTTCCTCCTCCTTTTTTTTGGAACGTTACAGGATAAACAGACAAGGTTGAGTTTAAAATCAGGTTTGAGTCAAATTTTGGTGACGATCCAACGGATCCATGATGCTGATGCTTGCTTTTCTCAAAGAGAGGTTGTGAACACATAACAGATGCAACCTAACAATTTCAAGAGCTTTTATTTGGTTTCTCTTCACAATCCACTCTTACAATTTATATATTATTATTTTTACTCACCAAAAATTGATAGAACTTAGTCCATGACCATTTCCATTTTTCCTTGTTGTGCACGGACAGAGAGAGATTGGCAGAGAGATCCCTGTTTTCCAGTTTTGTTCCTGAAGAATTTATAGTGGGAAAACACCCAGGTCCCATGCCACGAGTAGTCCCCTCTAGCTAAGGTAGTTTAAGAATTTGAAAGTTTTTCACTTCTCAAACCTCTTTCTTTGGCACATAGATAATGATACCTTTAAGAGGAGAGAGCCCAGATCTTGAGAGGAGGAAACGTTTGATCTTGAGAGGTCGCAATGGTCGAAAATGTTAGGGTTTGATTTTGAGAGGAGAGAGTCCAGATCTGAGAGTGTGAACTTGAGAGGAGAGAGCTCAGATCTTGCAAGGAGGAGATGTTTGATCTTGAAGTTCTAAAGTCAATCAAATCTGGCAGAACGTGATTAGAGAGCTGATATGGACTTTTGAAGTCCTGAGCGTGCAGAGCTGAGGAAATAAATTAAAAAAATAAACTCAATAATAGACAAGTAATATAAAATCGTAAGGGTATCATTATCCCTCCAGAATACATACATTGCAAACCATATTGAGAGTTCGAAATCTAACTGCATGTGCGCATACGTCTTACAAGTGATCTGAAGTTGAATTTAGCCACTCGTAGTACTCATATATACTTACATGCATACTCTAATAATTAACATCTCTTACTAACCATATAGGCCCTGTACATTTTAGATATAAAAATAATTTCATCTTATTTCATAATTATAATTTTTCTAAATTCTCATGTAAAATATAATAATCAAATCAATTTTTTTAAATTTTAAAATAATAATAATATTAAAAAATAATATTTTAATAATATTTTATTTAACTTTCATCTAAAATCATGTTAATTCATCTCAATATCCAAACGAGGCCTTGATGGAAGCATCAAGCAAATTATATGTATTCACTTTTAGTACATCGATCTGACTATATGAGAGGCATATAATTAATACAGTACTACATGGATCAGTGATTCGATACAACTGATCATAGACACGCATCTCCTGGCTAGTTACTTTATCTAGTTAAGGTTATAGGTTTTGCAACACATCAACCATTATTTACTTCCACACATCACACCTTGCACATCATAATTTTTTTTTTTTATAAGATGTGAAGTGTGAGATAGTGAATAGTATTGGTTGATGAAGAGATTAATTTTAAGTTATTTACTTCCACACCTCACATCTCACACCTCACAATTTTTTTTTTTTTTTTTTATAAGATGTGAAGTGTGAGATAGTGAATAGTGTTGGTTGATGAAGAGATTAATTTTAAGGCTATATATAAAGGTAAAGGAGAACAACAGACATGCTTAAAATGGAGACTGCATGTGGGTCACATTTATATATTCGGCACTGTCACCACATGCATGCATGCAACATGATCTCCTTGTTAGCGTCCCCACCACTCTCCCACTAGTATTCCCTTGTAATTCGATGCATGGTTTGAGAAAACCTTTGGGCGGCCTTACAGAGAAACAGAGAAGTGCTATAGACCAAAAAAAAAAAAAAAAACCATATAAAAAAAATTTATAAATTAATATGATTGCATATGATACGTTATGTTTACTTTACAATAAAAGTAGTTTTACAACATTCTAACATATTATATTAAGATCACGAGAATTTATGAGTTTAATTTTATAAAATCTTTTGGTAGTTAAAACATTTCTCTTATATGTTATATTATCTTAAAAGCTAACTAGATCATATTAGCTAGCTAGTAATGGTTATCTATATATATATATAAATTCTTTTTATCAATTACTATCATCATCTTACACTCTATGAAAAACACTTCCACACCTTATGAAAAACATTCCTATACTCTATGAAAAAAAAACAAAATTTACGTCATGTACATATGGGGTGTGTGACGTGAACAATTGCTGATTTGTAACAAAACTCATATATATATATATTTATATATAATTAGTAGAGGTGGGAAGGCTAGCTTTATATATCTGCAT
>QEOT01002616.1:35818-93041 GCA_003123785.1 Pterocarya stenoptera
AGGATAAGAGGAGACCTTGTCCAGGGATAGATTTGATACACCTAAGAACTTTTTGGGCAATGGCTAAGTGTGCATCAGTAGGTCGATCCATAAATTGGCTCAAAAACTGAACAACATAGCAAATGTCTGGCCTTGTGAGAGTGAGATACAACAAACGACCAATGAGTCGACAATAAATACTAGGATCTGGAAGAGGGTCACCAGCATCTTTGCTGATTTTAAAATTCTGGTATAAGGCCAGTTTAGTAGGTTTGCTGCCAAGAGTGCTCGAATTAGCTAAAATGTCTAAAGCATACTTTCTTTGGCACAAGTGAATTCCTTGAGAGGATCTAGCAACTTCCAAACCAAGAAAGTATATAGCGTAAACAACAAAGATCTTTGATTTTAAATTTGTGATTCAAAAAGATTTTAAGAGAGTCAATAGAAGCTTGAGAGTTACTAGCTACGATGATATCATCAACATAGACTAGTAAAGCAAGAAAAGAAGTTCCATCTAATTTAGTAAAAAGAGTATAGTCGGCTTGGATTGTTCAATACCAAACTCAATAAGAGATGAGGAGAATTTGTAGTACCATTGTCTAGAGGCCTGCTTAAGGCCATAGAAACTCTTAAGCAGTTTGCAAACTTGATGAGGACCTCTCTTGTTGTAACCAAGTGGTTTTTGCATGTAGATTTTCTCGGTTAAATCTCCATGTAGGAAGGTGTTGTTGACATCAAATTAGTGAACGAGCCATCTTTGTACTTCTGCCACAGTGAGTAAACCTGAACTATTACCAGCTTTGCAACTGGTGAGAAGGTTTCTGTGTAGTCTATGCCTTCTTGCTATGTAAAACCCTTTGCTACAATCCTGGCTTTCAGCCTTTCAATTGTGCAATTAGAGTTATACTTAATTTTATACACATATTTACAAGCAACAACTTATTTATTGGAGGAATGTCAATGATAATCCAAGTTTTGTTCTGTTCTAAAGCTTGCAATTCAGTGTCCATTGCCTAACACCTGCCAAGATCTTTTACTGCTTGTTTGTAGGTTATTAAGTTGTTGGCTCAAAGGAAGTAGAAATAGAAGAAGAGAAGGTGCGGAATGAAGGATTAAAATTCTGGTAGGTCAAAAAATTGTGTAGGGAAAAATTTGTACCTGCAGCTTTGGAGGTTGTCTTGGCCAATGATTGGGTTGGAGCTGGAAGTGGGGCTTGTTGGCAGTGAAAATCATGCAGGTACTGAGGTGCCCTCTTGACTTTTGTTGACCTACGAAGAGGAGGGTTAAATTGTTGTTGAAGTGCTGGTTGAATGGGAGGAGGAATATGAGTGACAACGGTGGGTGAAGAAGAAGGAAACTCTATGTGAGATGTAGGGTTGGATTGAGAAGGAAAAGAAGGATAGTCAAGAAGATTTGGCAAAGGTTGTGTGAACACAAAACTGTTTTTATTAGAGGGAGTTGTGTTAGGTGGGAGGTTGAGTGAAATGGGAATATCGATTCATGGAATATAACATCTCTAGAAATAAAGGTGGTTCGTGTAGTGAGGTCAAGGAGTTTATAACCTTTAATGCCAAAAGAATAGCCAAGGAAAATACACTTACGATCTTGGGGATCAAATTTCTTTCTACCATGGATAAGGGTTGTAGCAAAACATAGGGATCCAAAAATTCGCATATGAGCATAAGGAAGTTGTGATTTGAAAAGTAGCTCATATAGAGTTTTATTTTTAAGTAGAGGACTAGGGGTCCTGCTAATGATATAAGTGGCAGTTAAAACATAATCATTCAAAAATTCAATGGGAAGTCCAGCTTGAAATTTTAAAGCCCGAGTAATATTAAGTAAGTGTTGGTGTTTTCTCTCCACAATACCATTTTGTTGGGGGGTAGCAACACAAGTTCTTTGATGAATTATTCCCTTGGTGTTAAAAAAAAATCTCTCATTAGAAACTTAGCCCCATGTCACTTCTTAAAATCTGAATTTTAAGGGTAAATTGTGTTTAAACCAGATTTGAAAAGGATTCAATGCATTTTCGAGTTTCAGTCTTATTTTGAAGCAAGTAAAGCCATGTAGTTCTTGTGAAGTCATCAACTATAGTGAAAAAATATTTTGAACCATCATATGCAGCAGTGGAACATGGTCCCTAAAGGTCACAGTGGATTAGTTCAAAAGGCCTTAAAGTTTTGTGAGTGCTGTTAGGAAAAGCAAGTTTGTGAAGTTTAGCTAGAGGACAAATGCAACAAGGATTTTCATTAGTTAAAGAAATGTGTTGCTTTACAATAGGACCAGTAATCAAAAGTAAACGAGAAAGTGAAAGGTAGCCTAGGTGACAATGCCAAAGGTCTGAAATAGCCACATTGTTTATGACAGAAGCTGAAACAGGAACATTAGCTTTGAAGAAATTTGAAAGAGTGGTGGCTAGAGTTGAGGGAGCAACTTTAGTGTTTAGCAAGTGATATAAGCCATGTTTCACTTCACCCTTCCCAATCGTTGTCCAAGTTTAAAAGTCCTGGATAAAACAATAATCAGAGAAGAAAACAAGGCAACAAGTGAGAAAGGTAGCAAACTTTTTTACCGAAAGAAGATTAAAATAGAAGGATGGAACACATAGAACATCTTTGAGTAAGATGGACTTTGTGAGTTGAACATTACCGGTGTGTAACAGGAACTTAGTTCTCATTAGGTAATTTGATAGAAAATGAAACTGGTACTGTGATGGTAGTGAGAAAAGAGGTGCAACAAACCTTGGTTCCCATTAGGTAATTTGATAGAAAATGAAACTGGTATGGTCTGTTGCCCCTGTGTCAATAATCCAAGGAGTGTCAGTGAGTTTGTGTGTATAAGTAAAGAAACAAAAGGGAATACTAGAAAGGTTAGAAGGCAAGGAGAGTTTGAAAATGGACTGTATCTGGTTTGCAGAGTGAGGAGCAGAAGTTAAAGATTCATGTGGCTGAAGCAAGGTAATGAGTTGCTGATATTGAGTTCTAGTCAAACCAACTCTCTCATCATTGATTTCCTCAGGTTCAGAAGCATTAGAGAGGCTAGATTGATTAGCAAAAGCTCTAGGAGATTGTGATTTGCTGAAAAATTTATGACCCAGTGTATAGCTATGCAGCTTGTAGCATTTGTCAACAATGTGACTAAATAAATGACAATGAGTACATATCGGGGCCTCGACATTACCAGCTTTGAAACATGATTCAAGGAAATGGCCTAGGATCTTGCAGTGGCTACAATAGGGCCTGTCTTTCTTGAAAGGGGGTTTGGGTTGGGCAGGAAATTTGATGTTGGGATAAGGTTTCTTAATGGCTAAGGCCATTGAGTCAGGGGATGGAATGGTTGAAATCAGGTTGTGTTGTTGTTCTTATTGGTGAATTAGAGAAAGCACCTTAGTAACAGAGGGCAAAGGGTCTAAGAGCATGATCTGATCACGCACATTAGCATAAGAATCATGCAAGCCCATAAGAAATTGAAATAGACAATCCCTGTGGTAACGATCCAAAAGGGTTTTCATAGAACCACAGTTACAAGCAGAAATTGGATCATAAATGGAAAGTTCATCCCAAAGAGTTTTCAGCTAACCATAGTAGATACTGACTGAAGCATTGTCTTGAAGAAGGCTGGATAGTGTTTTCTTAAGCTGGAAGATCCGAGGCCCATTTTGTTGAGAGAAACGATCCTGAAGATTGAGCCAAATTTCCTGAGCATCATCAACAAATACAACGCTGGATTTGATGGAGGGACTGATGGAGTTCTAGATCCACGAGATGACCATGTCGTTGCAACGTGCCTAAAGCTTAAGAAGAGGATCCTCTGGATCGATAGGTTGAGGGATGGCGCTAGAGATAAATCCCAGTTTGTTCTTCGCACGGAGTGCCCGTCGCATATCACGGGACCAGGTCGCATAGTTGTCCATGGTGAGTAAATCAGTCACAAGGATAATGACAGGATTGTTACCATTGTCCAAGCGGAAGGGATTGCTAGGGTCACCAAGATTCAAATATCGGGATGCAGGTAAGGTGTTTGGGGATGCAGGTGAGCTGTTTGTGTTTAGATGTGTATAAGTAGAAGAGGAATGATAGGAATGTTCCAGTGTGCCTTCCATGAAAAAAAAAAAGCTTTCAGGCTCTTGATCCATGTAAGAAAGGTAACTTTAGAAGGGAAGAGTTATAGAATCAGAGAGCATAGTTAATGGAGAAGGAAAACCATGCATTCCACTATAAGGTACTGGAAGGAATTACAATGAGCAGTGCACTAATGAGTGGCTACTATATACAGTCTGTCATAACAAACTAACAAATTCTATCTACTAAAAATAGCTGCCAGCTAATATTTATAAATAATTAAAGAATAAACAATGTAAATAAATACACAATGGAAGATCATCCTTTTTCATCATTTAGTGTCACATGTGGAGATTGTGCGGTGTGACTTGTAGTTGCTGTAACAGTTGTGCGACCTGCAGCTTGTGAGTTGGTTGCATCTTTATTGTGTAATAACTAATAAATATAAATTTTAACTTTTGTGTAAAATTATGTCAATCATTTCAAATGTGTCATGCAGATTAGTTCAACCCATTTTATATGAAACATGTTGAAATGAGTAATGTTGTATTGATCCATCTCTAATTAGTTATTAAACGGGTCAAAATGGGTAACACGGCATGATCCGTTATTTAAATGGGTTGTCTTAAAATTTGAAGATTTGACACATTTAGCTTAACATGTCGGGTTCGAACCCTATAATCGAATATCCATGACTTGACACGATACAAATACAACCCGTAAACACGAATTACCCCTAACAAATTGTAACGAGTTAAAATAGATCGTGTTCAAGTCACGTATAACATAATCGTTTTTTTTTTTACCCTTACATAATCAGCTTCTTAGACAAGCTATGTGGATGATATGGACCGACTTGTTTATCAAAATGATTTTGTCAGACTCACAAATCTAACTTATATATATATATATATGAAAAATGTTAGTTAGCCCCCTCACTATTACTATTCAAAGTTACCACTCGCGTATTTTAATTTTTTTTATTTAAGGATTAAGGAAGTGACTATTAGTAAAGATGTATTTTTTTAAATTTTTTTTAATGATTAAGGATATTAAAAAAATAATTAAAAAAATTATAAATTTATACTAACGGTACACCTAACAGTAAACGCTGAACGGTCCGCTAACACCATCCTATATATACACATCTACACACATGATACCAATAACTTAACTATGATACAAATTCGACTTGTCAGTAGAGCGTACAATAAAGTCGCATGACTGAGCCGACCCAAAACTCTGACCCGAAATAACGGACCCAATCTTTCACTTTGACTGACCTATAATTAAACTGAACTATGTTATTTTATTGGGCCTAGCTCGTTTTCCCTCGAAACATTTATTAGAACTTAATAATAACAATATTCCGGTCAATAAAATTTCCACTGTTGACTTTAATTTAACAATTCGTATTGAGGTTTATTTTTCCAGAAAAGTAAAAGAATGAGACAAAAAAACATATTTATATATATAGGCAATAAAATAATAATAATAAAAAAATAGACCGAGTTTATAAGCTCAGATCTATGGGCCGACGGGTGGGCTTTTACTCTCTACAGTATACTCTACCTTCCGAAGTCCCAACATTTGGCGCGAAAATGGTGTGCGGTTGATTAGGGCTTCCTTTGGATTTATAGTGGGGACTTAATTCAATTTCGTGCTGGGTAGTAGAAATGCTTTGTAACGAGGACAAGCACTATTCAGATGAGACGTCATCGTCATTACCATTGGCGCTGGAGGAGACATCCCCTGTGGTGGTTTTCGCTCATGGTGCCGGTGCTCCTTCCTCTTCCGAATGGATGATCAGGTCGCACTTAAATTCTCTATTTTTGTTGTTGTATTTCGTGTTCCAATTTTATTCAAAATGAAAACATTCCCTGTAATTGATGTTATGGTTTATTGGACAATGTAAAAAAGTTTCTTTAGTTTGTATTTTATAAAGCGCTTATATTTGGAACAAAGAAAGGTGGAAAGAAGAACAATAAATTATGGATTTTTGCGGCTAGTAGTTTATAGTTGATATGAATGAGTTAGAATCTCGGGAATTTGAAGCTACTTTATTGTTATGCAGATGGAAGAAAATGCTCGGCAAGGCCTTGAATGCTGCTGAAGTAGTTACCTTTGACTATCCTTGTGAGTTTCTTGGTCAATTAGTGTTAACTTTTGCTTTCTCTTTATCTCTTCTCACTCTATTACAAAAACATATGCCTTTTTCTTTGCATCAGATTATTTCTTGTATTTTAACATGTTCAGCCTTCAGGGTACTAGTAGCTCGGCTGATTTTTAAGTAATGCATGAAGTCAGTTGTCTTCTGAAGTGAGTGTATTCTTCAATATAGTGGCTTGACTCTTGGCAGACATATCTGGTGGTAAACGGAAGGCTCCTCCCAAGGCAGAAAGGTTGGTCGAGTTTCACTCCGATATTGTTAAAAAGACTGTTGCTAAGTACCCTGGGCATCCGCTGATTTTGGCAGGGAAATCCATGGGCTCAAGGTAGTGACAAAATAACTCAAATTGATTGAAAGTTATCAAATGCTTAGTACCCTGGGATCTTACTTGTCTTTCAAGGGAAAATCGTTTCCAAACAATTTCCATGTATCTCTTATGGTAAATAGTGCTTCCATGCAATGCAAATTTGATATTTAGGAGCATACAGACAAAGTCAAGTAGTGATATATACCATTGTCTCTGCTGCATAACTTACCATTGATTACTCTTCATTAATATTAAATTGTATTTGTCTCTAGAGTCAGCTGCATGGTAGCTTGCAATGAAGATATTTGTGCTTCAGCTATAGTTTGTTTGGGGTACCCACTGAAGGTTTGTGATCCTCCATAAGTTAACTCTGCACAATCCTTTACTCGTTACTCACATGCATTATTAAATTATTAATGGTCTAGTAAATCAAATTGTACATCTGGAATGTGAAACTAGCCGAGAGGAAGTTAGAATCAGTTGATACTTGTTCTTTGGAATTTCATTGTCTGTTTTATACCTGATATCTTGGCATTCCACTATACGTCTCTTAGCACTCAGCATACTCTAGAGTGAGTAAATATTCCATTTTCTTTGCATAGTTCCCCTTTGCAATTTACTGAACAGTGTAACTCCCAGGAAGATCCCTGAATTTTAACAAATCTTCATTACATGATCAATAGACTTGTCCAAGCCTTGGAGCCCTGTCATTCCATGACATAATGCTATTTCCCTTTTAGTGACAGTGTTAATGGCTTGCCCCTTTGAGCTCACTTACCTAGGCATGCCTCCTTATTGGTAGGATCAGCTGATCAGGCATGTGTTGGGTTGAAATTTACCTTTTTTTTTTATCCATGGAGAGTGTTATTTCACATCTATGGTATTGACAGTAGGGGAACAAAATGTCCACACTAATTAGAGCACTTTGATTTAATATATTTGCCTTATAAAACAGGGGATGAATGGAGCAGTGCGAGATGAGACACTATTGCGAGTTACAGTTCCAACAATGTTCGTACAGGTAATGTTTACTCATAAAAAAATGTTTGTACAGGTAATGTCTTCTACAAGAACTATGTTTTTTTAATTTTATAATGGAGTTGCACCAGTTGCTGATCTATTAATGATGCGTTTGACTGTGATTCTAGATTCCAAAAACTCAAATTGTATAACTGTGTTTCCTAATGAAAAAATTTCCATTTTTCTTCCACTTTCAATCCTAACATGTTTTAAACCCCAAAATACTTTTTCTGTCACTCAAAAAAAAATTCATCTAATCATTAGTGGACAGCCTCCCTCCCGCACTTACACCAAAAAAAAAAAAAANTGGAGGAAATAGGGTGGTAAGAAACATGATAGGTCCGAATCCTTTAAACTTAGAAAAAGGAAAACGGAAGATTGGATTCGGCCCTATCCCTATAACCAGATCCAAGAGAGTATGGCGGGTCAAAAGGAAATCAGGGTTATTTGAAGCGGGGTCTACATCGGGTATTGGCGTAGAGACACCAGTAATGGAATGTCACTCGCCTTTGGTCCTAGAAGAAACTATGGCTCCGTCAGAGTTGAAGGAAAAGGGTGTACTGTCAAGGCCTGAAGGAGATGTAGGATCCACTATCACCCCAGAGGTGAAGGGTCTTGTTGTCACCCCAGAATCTCCAATGGGGACCCCGACACCATTAGAGAGAACTAATGGAGATACTGGAGAATCAATGGATTTGACGTTGGTGCCTTATGTAGAGAAATGTTTAGAGTCTGGAGTGCAGTTAGATACTATGGCTCCCCTGGTCTCTCTTCCTCCAATAGCGGATTGGATTTTGCCTAAAGTTAATGAGATTCAGCAGTTTGTGGGAATTACACATGGAGGATGTGAAGACCAATTTAAAGAATTAATTACTGCGATCGAGGCAAGCCGCACGCTTGAAACCAAATCAAGTTTTAAGAAAAACAGGGAGTTACAGCGTCTTTTTTCGACAATCAACTACGACGCTAAGGGTGGTAGCTCATCTAGAGGAAAGTCTAAAGGGAGGGCATTGTGAAGACAGGGGAGGGGGGAATCAAGATGTTAGGGTTGGTGTTCGAGTAGAGTTTTAGTTCTACGGGAAGCTAGGGGTTGGGTCGGGTCTGATGTATTTTGGGTGGTTTTTTTGGGCTTTTTGGGTCTTTAGGGGCTTCTTGGGTATTTTTGGGCAAGGTGTTTTCTTGTATACTTTCAGTGTACTTGGTTTCTCCTTTTGATATATAAAATTTTTACTTATCAAAAAAAAAAACTTTCACAAAAAAGAAAAGAAAAGAACATTTCAAATTTTTCTTTCCAAACATCTTTTCAATGGACTCCATTTTTAAAAATACACCTCAAAGTTTTTTTTCTCAAAAACTTTCGTACAATCATGCTCCTATACTTTTGAATAACCCATGCATCCAGCTTTGTGATGATTTGAGTGCTCTAATATATTGTTGCCTGTAAGAGATTGTCATTTCTCACTCATTATGGTATTATCTAATTCTCATTGCATTAGATTCATTTTAGTAATCCAATTTGCTTCTTTGTATGTTATTCTTATATTTGTGCTTTTTTGTACTGCTCCAAATTCCAATCTTGGTTCATGAAGGGTAGCAAAGACACGTTGTGTCCACTGGAAAAGCTGGAAGCTGTTTGCAAGAAGATGAAATCTCTAATTGGTTTGCATGTGATTGATGGTGGTGACCATTCCTTCAAGATTGCAAAGAAGCACCTTCAAACCAAGGGGTCAACCCAAGATGAAGCTGAAGATCTTGCTGTTCAGGCCATTGCAGCGTTTGTGTCTAGGTCTATTGGAGCAAAGTAAGACTTAAGTTGCAAAAGATCTTTTTCATTTGAATGCAATGCAACTAGTGCATACCTGTGTTATTTATGTGTCAGTGTTTTTTCTTCATGTCTTGTAATACTGACTGTTTATATTTCGTGTAAGTATTGCTTTGTTTTAATCTGCTTTTTCATTCTAGAGCATGGTTTCTTTGTCACCTAAAATATTAAAATTCTTGCAAAGATATTTGCCAACTGTGTGAGTGCTTTGCTTTCTTTTTTGAGCCCAAAATTTACATGTCTTCTACACCATCATGTGTAGAATTGTTTTTCGAGGTCTTATATGATTATCATAGTATTGATCTGTGATGGATGATCTCTGGTTTTGGCTGTTCAATTCATCCGAAATTCCTGCCTGGTATGGTTGTATGTTCAATGGAGTACGTTTAATCTAAGTGGAACCATACGATAATAGATAACATGCTCCACGAAATTTTAGAAGTGGTGAAAAGGGATGGCAGAATTCTTGTCAGCAAACAGACTTATTATTAAACACGTCAACTACATAGGATGCAGAACAACAATGAAGCGGTATCACTGGGGTTCTTATTCTGATGAGTCTTATTTATGTATTATTATTATTTTTCGCTGGGCACCTTCATTTGATCCGATCTCAGAAAACTGCACCCCTTGGTTCTCTGCTTCTGCAAGCAAGCAAACAGAAAACTTAGGATAATAGCAGGAACCTTTTTTAGTTAGGTTTAACTTTCCAGTTTCATTTTTTGCTCTCTCTAAAACTTTTGTGGTTTTATTGTTTTGATATCGGTACTTTATTTTGGAATGGAATTATCTAGAATTTCTTAATAAATTGATGTAAAAGTGCAAGTTCATGCCAGCAAGACCGGGCCAATAAATAATCACCGAGGAATCAAAGTTTATGCCAAGTTTTAAGCTGTTGATGATAATAGTCTATAAATATTTTATTGCACTTGCCTTCAGTCGCTGTCGCTGCTGCTGTCACTGCTGCAGCTCTTACCATCGCGTCCCTTGGACTTCTTCTTGGTGAGGCTTTTCTCCTTCTTGTGCTCCGACTTCTTGACTTTCATTTTCTTCTCAGTCTTGCCATGGCAAGCCATGCCACCGGATGCATCGTGACCATGTCTGTTAGCATGGGTCATTCCTTGGTGGTAAGAGTAGCTGTTACCGGTTTGGCCGTGGCCTACAGGTTGCCCGTGGTGACTTGGCTTCGGTGCCAAGCCAATCATCTGGGCGACCTTCTGGCCGAGAGATGGGTTTTGTTGGCAGGTTTCATCTGCGGGCTTGTAGCTCTGCATTGAGGCCATGGTATTGGTAGCTAGAGGCAAGTTGATGACTCTTCTTCTTTCGGTTTTTCTCCTCTGGTTGCTTGGTATCGGAAGGCTGCAAGCAAATCCTTATATAGGCTTGGATAAAGTGGGGGACTCTTTCCGACTCCTGTGAGTATCCAGCTTTTTGTGTCTTCTATTGGAAAAGATTTCAGTGAAAAGGAATGGAAAAGCAAATACACTCCTCTTTTATTATTTCCCCTCCCTTTTAAATCTGATAAAAATTGAATTATTTTCTCTATAAAAGAATATGTTCTAGGTGTGGCCCACTGAGAAGGCAATATACGGTGACAAAGAAAATGCCCATCTAAGTAATAGTATAATACTACTGGGTCTTTCTATGAATCCGATACCCAATCGGTGTGGTAAAAAGAACAAGACGACAAAAATATAATTGACTAGGAGGAGACAATACATTAAACTATTATTATAAAAACTAATAAATAATAATAATTTATGGTACGAGTAGGAACATAACTCATATAGAGTCGAGTATTTGTACTCAACAACGAAAGGTTATTTTATAATTATAAACAAATGAGTAATCTTTTGTTTATTTGGTGCCAGTCTTTTAGTTTGTGTGTGAAAGCAAAGTCTCAAGCTACGATCTTCACGATATTTTTACTGGAGGTAGCAATCGGGACTTCAGTTCTTATGAGTGGGGAATACAAAGGACGCATTAAATCCGTTTTTTGGGTTTTATTCTTGAGAGCGATGCTGCATGAACCAAAAGAAGATTACGACCATAGACCTTGTAGTCATGAACTAGGTAAGTTTGTCGGCTGTTTAGAAAATTAAATGATATTTATTATTCTTCATTATCTTATTATTTTATTTGAAATTAAATGATAATAATAATAATTATTATTTAATTATTCATTATCATTTTAAAAATAACACGAAGATGATAATTAGAATGATATTTCAATGGATTAAACCTTGTAAAGTCTTTCATAAACCAAATGATGCCGCGAAATGTCGCTCTCTCACTACAGATTTTTTTTTTTCCTGTCGGTTGTCCAAGTTATTTAATCTTAAGTACAACTTTAATTTTTGGCTCAACCCAAAGTACAACCTATTTTAAACTTCATAGTTGTTAGACCAAACTTTACCCAATTTCTACATAATTTTCAAGTTTCCTGGCCTGGATTTTGCTTATACATGCAAGAGGTTTGCATGCAGCATTACCATCTTTGTTCAATTTGGCTTCTCCTCGTTTTGATGTGGTTTCCCTTTTCATGCTAGTCTAAACGGTCGTATCTGGGTTCAAATTCTCAGTGTAAAGTCATTTTAGGTCAGATCATTTATGAGTTAACCCAAACTCGACAAGAAGATTAGCTAATTATAAATTGGTTAGTCAACATGAACCAAACACAACATACTTATGTTACGGGTTGGTTTGTTAATGTGTTTTTTTACTAATTTTATGCTTATTAAGTAGTTCCCGAAATTCAAACTCGTGATTCTCACGTTATATTTTAAGATGTCATGTCATTAAAGAGTAATAGTACTTGTGTAAACAATTTCCATAGCATGCCATTTTCTGATAAAAAGTTGCATGTTATCTACCCTCTACGATTACTTAACAATCATATAAATATATATATATATATTTATATCATGCCTTTTTTTTTTTTTTTGAGAGATATTTATCATCCCATTTCTACTATGGTTATGGATGCTATAGATTCTCCTAGGCAATCTTTGCGAATAAATATCTCTATTCCTGCAAAAATTAATCTTGTCGGTAGTGATTAATGTCCCATGGCATCTTCACTTGTCCTTACTAGGTGGGGGGTTTCCAAGCATACAGCTTGGCTTCTTGGAGCACAATCTCACATGATTCCTTTGTTTTTTGAGATATAGTCTAGCAGGATTATATAAAAATAATCTCATAAATTTATATGGTTTGATGTGATTTGTCAATTTATAAATTTATTTTTATTATAAAATAGATCTAACGGACCATATAAAACTATGCTATTTTGTGAGATTAGTTTGTGTGATCTTTTTGTAGATGTAAAAGTACTATGTTTTATAATATAATTTAGCCAACCTAGGCAACCTTAATCCCGATTATTTGATATGCTCCTATCTTGCAACAAAGAAAAATTAATAAACTCAAGATTTATTTGTCAAACTTTATTTTTGGGCCATTTAAATCACTCAATCGAGAACGTACGTATTGTGCGTTACCGCAAGTTAAACTATATATCAGAGTTGTGTTATATATATTGTGAAAAAACGTTGCATGAAAAATAAAGTAAAACAAGAAATAATCACACGATACAAAAACATACGTGGTTTAACAATTTACCTATGTCCACGGAGTTGTACAGAATTTTATTATTTTAAGGAATGACAAAATACACTTTGGGGCAAAATATAATGTTAAAAACTATCTTACTGCTCATTAAGTACATATTTATAAGGTTGTAGGGCGGAAATTCTAATTTCACAATTACTGAATTATTCGCTCAAGCAAAGTGTTAAGCGAGCCATGAGCGAACTCTCTGTTTAATGTTCGCTTGATTGACATGTCGAGCGAGTATTAAGCAAACTCTGTGATTGAGTTTCGCACGAGGGACCTGTTGCGCGAACGTCAAGTACTCACAAAGAGGGTTAAAACAAAAAAACCGAAATGAATATAGACCAAGCCTCATTGACATTCATCCAAAAAAAAAAAAGTGACAAATCTTTATCGGGTCGGGTCATCAAATCAGATTGCCACAAGAATAGACCAGGCGCCACAAACCCAACATGTTAAGGTAATGTATTGGATGGTGGATTGTAAAGATGTTGTACCAAATTGATCAGTATATATTATATTGATTAAGGCGGTACTAAGAATATCTCAAGTATTTTCATAATATCTCACTATTATTTATTATTTTATTATTATTTTTTACCTAATTTTCACTATTATTTAATATTTTATTATTATATTTTCAATATTTTTTATTACTATTCACAGAATATTTAAAAATACCTCTCTACCCAATCTCAACCCAACACTTCCAGCTTATAATGTCGTTTAGAATTTTCCATATTTCATTGAGTATTTGAGTAGTACTACTGGAATTTACTTTTTCTCAACAGTTACTTTTAAGGACAAATAGTAATTTAATACTTAATAGTACGGCTTATGATTTCAGACTTTTACTCTCTATTTTACCTTCGTTTATTTAACAGAAGTGATTGAGCCACAGACTTCATGATATGAAAATTTGGTACAACGATCGTACGTCTGAGTACTGTAGCTCGACCAAGTAAAATGACCATGTGATATATATTATGCCTGGTGTAAAATGCTAGTGTAATGCCTGTGTTTGAATTAGAACACTTTAATTAAGGCTGCGTTTGGATCCCCAACTCATCTCAACTCATCATTACACCTTTTTCAAATCCCAATATAAAATATAATAAACAATTCAACTTTTTCAAATCTCAAAACAACTTTAATATTAAAAAATAATATTCTAACAATATTTTATCATCTCAACTCAACTCAACTCAACTCACTTCAACATCCAAACCCATCTTCCACTCGTCGAACTCGGCCTATCCACCGGTGAGGAGGAGCATTATTAATGTAAAATTTAAATTTTTTATATTATAAAATAAGTGATGATTTAACCCATCTTTACCAATAATTTTGATGTTTTGCACGGAAAAATTAGGAGTTCGATCTTTTCCCCGTTGAGTGGCCGTGAACTATTATTTCTTTGATACCGAACATATTAATTTATTCATATATAAAAGACATAAATTACATGTAGTTTTACATGGGACAACCCCACTATACTCGTAGCCTCGCTGCATGCAGTTCAGCAGGGCCATTATTTTTTCATAATTATTTAGTTATAATTTATTTAGCATCCAGCAACCCATGCAGGCCAGAGGGGTCTTTCTTGCTATATATATATATATATGATACGGTACTTGAAGTACTCTTGTCACTCATCTTTTAGTTCTGCAAACAACAAACAGATTATAAATAAGAAAGAGTTGATCTACGCACATTAAAAGAAGCAAACTAATGCAAAATGAAACGACAAAATATTGTTATATAAATAATCAACTTTCTCAGTTGGCACCAATTTAAGAACTTCTCAGAATGAAGTCACCATATCAAAAGAACATGAAGAAATTGTGTATCTATATATTCAAATTCTCTTTCGGCTCTGTTCTTGCGAGTTGAAAGATTTCACAATTCAAGTTATGCACTAATTGCTACGTGCATGCAAGAAAATCCTTGGAAAAGTAAAACAAAATAGAGAACTTCATTAATTTTGAAACTATATATATATATATATTTATATATATAGGCATGGCATGACTCAAACTATATACTTGCCTTCCCCTTTGCGCAGTTGTCATTGTCATTGTCACTCTCACTGCTGCTGTCACTGCTACTGCCATCTCCAGAGATGCTGTCCTTGATCCTTTGCAACAGGTTCTTTCTCTCTTTCTTCTTATGCTCAGTACCCCTCTTCTTGGCCTTTCCCTGGCATGCCATGCCATTAGTTGCCTGGCCCTTGGTGTGGCTTGCAATATGGGTCTCTCCCACGTATTGAGCCTGTGCTTTGGCTGTGACTTGCGTCTCGGTCTGCGCCTGGGCATGGGTCGTGGTCATCTTGGAAACAGTTTGACCAACCGAGTTTTCTTTGCATTTTTGCTGGCAGGGTTCGTTAGCAGCTGGTTTGCTGCACTGCAGTGTGGCCATGATAAATGACGCAAGAGAGGTTTCTCGAGCTGTATATCTCCCTTGGTTATAACTTGGTCTTGAATCCGCACTAAGAGTTCAGACTGCTTATATAGGCATGGGAGTGAGTGGGATTCCTGGCTGTTTTACATTATATAAACATCTTGATAGCACCTATTCTGTCAGTCCCACCCAAAAATAAAAGGTATTTGCCTTTATATCTCATTCAGCCCCACGAATAAATTCCATGTCTGGTGTATATCAATGGTTAATATCTATGTCCCGATAACTTTTTCCCCTTTGTTTCAGCCTTGTATCAATTAAATTTGTTCTCGACCCTTTGAGAATGTAGATGAGTACAAGAATGGGTGTCCCAATAGGCACGTAAGGCACTTAAAGTAGTTATAAGTAGCTATAGGGAACCTGACCTGCAAATCAAAAGGAAATGAAACAAGAAAAGGAATTCAATCTTTTTCAGGAATTCAATTTTTGGATAAATATATCATGGTTTCCTTTGGATGGATTGGGCGTACCCTGCATATTTATTTGTGATCTTGGGTCTGTCTTGTTTACCATCCAAAATTTATCCAATATGAATATTCGAGATATAAGAGGAAAATTTATTTTTAGGCCCAACATAAAAGAGCCATAGATGGAGATCAATTTGGGCTTACCATATGCTGAACTAAATACAAACTTCAAGGTACGTGTTCGGGAAGTTATCAACGTCAACTGATCTCAACCGCTAACATGTGACAAGAAGAGATGGTCGTTTGGTGTGCCTGGTGCACCTCTAATACCTAAGTTAGAGATCTATATGTATTACCTTGCAATGAGGGATAAAAAAAAGTTACCTTGGACGGCTAACGTTGGCTCTTTATATAGATGGGGATTATTGTTAACAAAGATAGTTCAATACTTTTCCTAAATCTCGGGAACTCGACTATCAAATTCTCAGAATTTACTTTAGAAAGAAAATGATTATCATATCGAGGATAAATATTTCAAATATTTCGTTGTTTGATTGGCGTAAGTTATCATATTAATCTTATTAGGCGGTACGATCTCATGGTGGCGAGCGTATGGTGCGCCCACAGCTTTCTAACTTGTTGGGCCCGTCTATATGGACCTCTCGACTCCCTATATATATGGGCCTCTTAAGAGTCTCTCCAATACATACATAATATTAGGCCGAAAACAAAACCAAAACAAAAAAAGTAAATGTAATAAAAAAACAATTTTTGCAAGCTGAAAAAATAAGGTTATCGTGGGAATTAATGGACGAGCTCTGCCATTTTTGTTCACAGAAAATAATAAAAATAAAATTTATTGATCAACTTGAGGTGATTTATAAATGTATATTTCAGTAATTAATTGCGTGTATAATATATCCATAAATAGTACTTGTACGATATTATATATACCATAGGAGCTGAGCTGGTTCGATCTAGCTAGGTTAAGTTATGGCTCGACGCTTTGACAACCAAACAATTACGCCTTCTTGAGGGCTCCTTTTCAGTGGAAAAGTTAAAAGATATACTCGACGATATAAATGTAAAAACAAGAGGAAATCCATGGACACATCACTCTCTATTAAAAGCAGTCGATACCAACCTCTGCATGAAAGTGACAGAAGAACTAGTACTATATTATTCAAAATAAGACACAATATTGTCCAAAACTATATATATATAATATATGACTATATATATACTTATTAATATGAAACTAGTTATACTGCATTGAAAGGGTTCAAACAGGACAAGATGGTACACACACATATATATAGTACTAGAGCTAGTAGTGATTTGTGTAAATTCCAAATAGACAAGCTCTATACAAGTTCTTGTAAAAAAGTAGATCACAGATTCACACATAAAAAAAGAATGTAAAGAAGTTATTCTTTATTAGTGAGGTCCATTTTTTTTACAAAATGTTTGTAAGTAACTTCTATATTTAAGACTTGTACTTAACATTACTCAGTAATTAAAAAACTTGCGAGCCAATTACAGGATAATTTGATTGTTTTAATTTCTCTCTTATTTTTTCCCACTCTAATATTTTTCTCTTCACACATGTTGTAGGGTATGTCTTCAATTAATGAATATCTAGCTATAGTACTGTACTTAACCCAAGACTTGAAAAAAAAAAAAAACCCAGATTTGTACTACTTAATTTTCAATCGTAGCGAAATTAATGTGCATCAAAAGAAGTACCAACACTACAATGGTACCTTAGACTGAAGCACTTTTGTCCAACGTCCCCTGCTAGAGAACTTATCTACCATATAATATCTATGCACTTAAAACTAGAAATGGCTATGACTTGTTAATTTGTCATATTATTAATGATTGCGAAGATCTTTATAAGTTAATGCAGCCATGTAAGATCACTATATATATATATATGTATCAATTGCGACTAAGATGCATTAACTTAATACTGCTGCTCATGATCATGTTCAATTAGCTAGGTCATGATATAATTAATATGGTTGCTATATATGTTAATTAATTTGTGTAAGTTTAATTTCCTTTATATATATATATATATATTTTTTTTGAAAGGAAAACAGTTTTATTGAAATTGTACGTGGGAGTGATTTTAGAAAAGAAAATTGTAGGTTATAGGCTTGAGTTTGCCAAAATCTAATATATGTAAAAGTAGTCTGTTAAAAAGGGAAAGCCATATACATATATGAAACGACGATAACTACAAGTCAACTCATGACCCTATATGCCTGTTCGGTCGCACCAGTCATTCCATGCATGCAGCATCGCAAACTTGTTATATCCTCAGATCACGGCCGTATCACAAGCATCGAGGTCCATTCTCCATACAATCCTTGCAGACTTATCCTGGAGATTTTATATACCCCCCTAGCCTCCCCCCCCCTGGCCTTCCTTCTCTCCATTTTTTTTCCCTTTTAGATCTTGTCATTTTAAGTACTTCTTGATGAAATTCTTCTAGGACTTTGATCTAGGTGATCTATAGTACTCCATCTTCTGGGTAACCATTTGATCTCTCTCTCTCTCTCTCTCTCTCGCTCGCTCGCTCTGTTCGTGTGTGTGCGCGCGCATGCGTGCGCCCTCGAGTGATTTCGGGAGTAATGGATAAACATCCGCGGAAACAAGCAAAGAGTACCAAGAGCTCCACGTCAGAAGGTTCTGTATTTCTTTCCTTCGAACTTCGTGGTCTGCTACTTCAGTTTTCCGTTTCTATGGATCCGTTTGGCCGGTTTCCAATTAAGAATTGGTAGACTAATTAATTTCTACTATTCATAAGACCAGAAAATATTTCGCCGCAAAAACGTTTTTTCCTCACAAAGTTTTACTTGCCTACATGATCTCATGCTAAAATGCTTGTTTTTTTCTCCTGAACAGTTTTCGTGTCCTAAGTTAACTATTTGCCACGATTGTATATTTTGAAAAAAAAATTCACCGCAAAAGGCCATATTTCTTAGCTTGTAGGGAGAGATCGATCATTTATATATATATATATATATATATATAACTCGATACCTGTATATATGTCTACCAAAAAAAAAAAATTCTGAATTTACGATGCACATATATATTACAACACCCTTATAATAATTTATTGTTTGTGGGTGCAGAAGTGAGCAGTATTGAGTGGGAGTTCATAAAGATGACTGAACAAGAAGAGGATCTCATCTTCCGGATGTACAGACTTGTTGGGGACAGGTATAGAATTTACTTCCCAATAGTATTTCAGTTTGCTTCTTACCATTTTTAGCATTGTTTTTAGTGTTAGATTTAGCTTCAAACAGCACGCAAAAAGATGATCACATACTAATTAAATTAATTATATCACTGTACATAATGTCGTACACGGGAAGTTAAGGAAAATTAGGAGAAGCAAACCACATATCTAAGGCCAAAGAGTCATGATGAGAGCATAGGGCTAGCTAGCTAATCACACACTTTCTTCAAAACGGCCTAATCTTTGAACGAATGGCATAGAGCCTTTTACACCTAATTCGGATCATCTTCGTCTCCCTAGCTAGCTAGCTCGAGGCAATCCATGGTGCGCGCACTTCATGATCATCTGCTTCTTCGTCTCCATCATGATAAACTAGTGGATCAGTACTCGACCGGAACCAAGAAACGCAATAGCTAGGACGACAGGCATGCTGTGGACCCGATATATGCTTTAAGCTCATGCTCTTGCTATTCTGTAGAAGTTAGGTGGCAACGAGGGCAAGCCACGACAGCGTGATTACAAGAAACAAGCATGATCATAAAATGAAACATGAGTCAAGACGAATAATTGCTCCATAGCTAGCACGCTCTTCGAGTATTGGCAGCATTTTGACGTGACTCACGTAGAAAGAGGCCAGATTACGTACGGTATAATTATTCACGGGAGATCCGAAAATAAAATAACTGAAAAGAAAGATAAAGTCATGAAATACATGCATGTGCGGTAGTACTGCTGCTTGGCAGTGGCTTATTTGTCAAAGTTATTCTCATGAGTAATGTTGTCTTTTGCCATTTTAGTTACTCCCATTACATTTATGGAGTGGTACGTACGGTGATTATTGTATGTACAGTAAATATATATGAAAATGTTTTGGGTCTCGGTGACTTTTATCTGGTGGGTATTGCAGTGTCCATATATATATTTATAGAGAGAGAGGATATATGGTGCTGGAGCCACCTACAGTACCGATAAAATAACAAAATAATCGGTACAAATGATAATAGGTACATTTTGTATAGGTAACTACCATTTAATTTCCACATGACAATGCTAGGGGACCGCTTAGCATGTATTACTGCATGGACGTGTTCTTAGTGCCTTTAAATCTTTTTTTTTTTGTTTTTTTCATTTTCTTTAATTAAAATATTTTTTTAACATCTTTCACTATTAAAAACGAATATACAACTTTATTATTAGTCAATTCTTTAACAATTAAGAAAAGAAATTAAAATATTCTAGCAGTAACTTCATGTGGGGGCAAAGTATCAGTTTAATTTTATATATATATATAGAGAGAGAGAGAGAGAGAGAGAGAGAGAGAGGTTAATTACTTACTGAGTGTGGAGACGTGACCGGACATCGGTCGTTTTGTATTGTCGTAAAACCAACACTCTGGGTCCCCAGTTTTGTTTTTGTTTCTGGGGCGCATTATTATAATTTAAGAAAGGTGTGGGATACTCTTTCTTTATGGCAACAATCCATCAGAGTGCAATAATAGAGACATGACATCTACCAATTACGCGCTAATGGAAGCCATGTTGCTTGAAGTGAATAGATCGATCCACTACTTGTTGGTGGAAATGTACCACAGGCAACTTATTTAAATATTGGTGGAGAAGATCACGAGATTAGAAACGTACGTACGTAGAAGAAGTGCTTAAACATGTGTGTGTGAGTGAGAGAGAGAGAGAGAGAGAGAGAGAGAGAGAGAGAGAGCTTCAGGGATTTTCGTGTGCAAAGCCTCACGGATTAGATGCAGCATTGTTGTATGCATGAGACTAGACCCAATTATATGAATATCTTATATATATATATATATATATATACCATAATTAACTGAGCTATTATATATAGGCGGCTCCAATATTATCTTTACAGAGTTAAGATTTTATGAGAACTGTTCGATGGATTTTTTCAAGGCGCATGCGTTTATTAATAAACCATATGCATGGTAGAAGAAAATTATAAAAAGGATGGAGTACTGAAATTGCATGCTCGCTTATTTCTTTTCCAGGAAGGTGCATAAAGTCCAATATGCTTTCATATTATTTAACATGTGCTAGCTGGGAATATATATATATATATATATATCGACTGTGTGACAGTTTCTGATCATCACTAAATTAAAGTAGGCAATATTAATAAAAAAAGTTAATAAGTTAATTAATGCAATATTATTAATTTCTAAGCAGGTGGGATTTGATAGCAGGTCGTATTCCAGGGCGAAAACCAGAAGAAATAGAGAGGTTTTGGATAATGAGACATGGTGAGGTATTTGCCCAGAAAAGAGACGCAGCCAAGAATGATTCGTGATCATGATCATGTTGGCCGCTAGCTTAATTAATTGTTAATTAGTAGATCGATCGAATTTCTCTTCTTGTGTTGGAATAATTCTTCTTGCATATAAAGTTTGTTTTAATAGATTCTCTCTTTGATTGATAGTTCCATATTCCATGCATCCTTTACATACCTTCTGATCTCTTCTCTTCTTCTTGCGTTTCTTCTTTTGTAAGTGTTTCATTCGCCAGCTTTTTAAGTCGTGGACGACATCTCCTACAAAATATGATAGTACTGGACTCTCACTCTTTTGGACGTGTTTGCTCATGATTTTGTGTTTGTATGCCTCTCTCTCTCTCTCTCTCTCTCTCTCTCTCTCTCTAGATCTCTCTCTCTACTACAACAAATATCACTTTTTGTAACGACTCATTTTGCCGCAAAAAGCATAAAAAAACTGCTGCAAAACTCTTTTACTGGCAAAATATCCCGGCCGCAAGATTGCAGATAATAAAACCCCAATTTACATATTTTATTCAGCAAAAATGTAGTTTGTTGCAAAATCTGCTTATTACAGCATCTTGATTCGTCACAAATAAGAACAAAAATGGTCAGAAATAACTCTTTCAAATCATTCAACATTCTCAGGAATACTTATTTGTCACGATGATATATTGCCACAAAATGTTACCTGCGAGAAGAAATTTTGTCACGATTAAAAGAAAGTGGTCAGTATTCAAAATACGGTGTACATCTTTTAGCCACAACTCTTGCGGCAAGTTGATTTTTGCTGAGGTGTTAATTGTGACTAAATTTACTTTCCCGTAAAAGATTTGGCCGCGAAAAGCAAAATACGGTGTATATAGTTAGGCTATTAATATCTGCATATCATGGTTCGAATTTAAGACCTTTTGTGATTGTTGATATCCTAAAGGTATTAATATCTCAATTACAAATTCATTAGGTTAGCAGAGACAAAATGTTTAAAAAGAATCTTATAATATCTATTATAATTTAATAATTTTTAGAAAACCTAAACATTAAGCAGTGGAGCACAACATCGATCGCTATCCATACATATAAACGTCCGAGAGACAATATTCTCTGCCTAAACAGAAACTTAACCTCTACAGACAAAAGTTTGAGAAACAAACTTTTTTTTTTAATTAATAATAAGGAAACAGATGTTAAAAATGACAAATTACAGTTTGGATCAACTTCGATAAACTTCAAAAACTGTGACGACGAGTGAATGCAACACGCTTGTCTATTTTTAGCCACAAAGGTAAGATCTAGTGGTGGCGAGTCTGATGATCTGACAAGTGTGATGAGAAGAGCTACCATAAAGGGTGGCATGTGAGGACTATGTGTAGATGTGAGAGGCACGTGAAGATCATGCGCAGATGTGGGAGGCGCGTGAGGACCACGCGTGGTGATTTTTGCAAAACGTCCACTTTCCTCCAAACAATTTGCAGTTTGGAAGTTTGTTTGTTCCGCGCATGTCTATCAAGAGTTGCTGGAGCTATAGATTTTTTCTTTTTCGTCCTTGAATGAAGCAAAATAAAACTCAGTAAAAAGAACTACCTTGATATATAAGGTGGATGGATGGAGAAATGAGGGAAAGAAGAGGAAGAAAGAGGAGGAAGCCGAGGCCTCTTCATCCTCCGACGAAAATCAAATCTGAAACCTTTGATTTTTTACGAGAGAGAGAGGGAATAAAGGTATGGGTTGAAGTCATATATATCTCTTATACTATAAAAGTTGCTATAGGAAAATGAACAGGAATGATCATCAGTGTCTTTGTTTGACACTTCCTTCTTCCACTTTTGTCCCTCTATGTCTAGTTGCATTATGGTTTTGCCCCTACTTTATTTATTTTCCTTTTTTGTCCCTCGGTTTGTAACCTCTTGGTTGCTTTTTGTCCCATTTTATCTCCGTATTTTTGGCACATTTTCCATTTTCTCCATATGTTGTG
The DNA here is from genome assembly GCA_003123785.1 of Pterocarya stenoptera. Lineage (NCBI taxonomy): Eukaryota > Viridiplantae > Streptophyta > Magnoliopsida > Fagales > Juglandaceae > Pterocarya > Pterocarya stenoptera. The sequence goes on from QEOT01002616.1 coordinate 59,159, forward strand.
ATCCCTGGTTTATTTTTCCTTTTTGGTTTAATGTGAGATCACCAAGTCTCAGTTACATTTTTACTCTCTTGTGATTCAGCTAGTTGGTTCGATTCTTGAAGGACCAGATTGGTTTCTTTTTGCACAATTTTTTTTTTTGTGTACAATGATTTTGTGTATTTTTTTGTCAACGTGAAAAGATGTTTGACCAGTTGATGGGAGCGTTGGAGGCCAAAGTTCTCAGTTGTTGTTCTTGGCTATCATATTTTGGAGGTGAGGCGCAGAACAAGAATTTCATACTACACACACACAAACCCTCTCTCACATTCTTGGCTCTTTCTCCCTCTCGAGTTCTCTCTCTCAACTCAGACCCCCTTTCTTTTCTCTCTCCCCACCTCGCGTCCCTTGTTGCCTTCAACAGTCGCGGAGCAGGTCAGACAACATCACTCCTTTAAGTAACAATAGCTCTTTCTCAATCTCTCCTATGTTTCCCTCTCGCAACCATCACCATTAAGCTGCCAACTACCATCTGCAACAGATACAGCCTCTGGTTTCGCCTCGGACCACCATAGACAGTGCCGGCATCACCCACACAACAAGCTCCACCATGAGATCCAACCCCCAACGCCCTTCTCTCTCCTTCTCTATTTCTCCGTTTCTACTAGTTATTGGCCGCCACCATACCACCAACCACCAAGGACAATTCAAACCTCACTATCAGACACCAACTGACAGCCATGGGACTGTCTTGCACCACGTAGGGTTTCTCAATCAGTTTTTAATCATGAGTAAGCATGAGAGAATCTGCAACAATTGTGAGGTACAAAAACTGTACCAAAAGCTATAGCCCTCGCCAAAGAAGCAGAACCCCGTAACCCAGTCACAAGCAATACAAAATGAGCATTGCGATTGCTATTCTGAAGGCAGGTCATATAGAGACCATCCCTCCCTTGTTCCTTCTAGTTTGCTGGCCCACAATCTCCCCCTTAACGCAAGGTCTCTTCCTTGCTTCTTCAAGTCTTTTTCTCTGGAGAAAATTTTATATTATTATCCCTGTTTGTGTTGTCTGATTATCGTAATATTATTTATCTTCAAATCTCCACACTAATTATTTTCTAAACTATTAATATATATCAGTGAATGCTCTCCTGTTAAAGAATGAAATGGTTGAGATTTTGGACTACGATGTGCAGGACAGAAGATCATAGGATTCCATTTGAGTGATATGGTTCGGTGAAAGATGTTTATCTACCAAAGAACTACTATATCGGGTATGTTTTTCATCTGCAATATATTTGTGATGGATGTTGGTTTCTTATTGTGTGTATTGCACTGTTTGCTTTGATTGTTTTTCTCTGTAAGATCAAGAGTCACAATTTGAATGATTTGCTTTCTTCGATCTTTTGAGAACTAAATCGTCGTCCCTTTTTCATTATATAGTGTGATGGTATGATGTGTTGTCAGGCCAACTAATGAGAGGAGGTGAGGCATACCCTTCAAACGAGACTTTCTACATCTGCATTTCTCTCACGCTTTCACAAAATGAAAGACATAATTAGCCGAACCCTCAAAACCCAACTTATCTACTTTTCACTACCGTTGTTGTCCCCACTGCTACTACTGCAGCTCCCACCGATGATGCCGTTGTCATTTTTGTTGATGTTGACAATGAACTTGCCTCTTATGGAGCACTAAATTTCCCCCACAGATTTTTCGTATTGATTTTCCCCTCATCTCGAAGATTCCTACAAATGAGCTTTTGCTTAATCTCCCCAAATGTTGCCTACCAATTTTTTCGCAAGTATATGGTTCATCTCTGTCGCGTTTCTCTCTCTTTTTGTTTTTGTTTTTGTTGTTATTGCTTCGTCTCTGCACAACTCCTAGGTTTATAGCTTGGTAAACTCTCCTTATTTTTCATTAAAAGAAAACTCGCTCATTTGGATACAATTTCTTGTGTATTCATGCTCTATTTTGTTTTCCGTGTGTAGCATTGTTAGAGGAGGTCAGTATGTGATTTTTGTTCGGTGGGTGTGTGCAAGGATCATCAAAACTAGGTACAATTGAGAAAATCTTTGTTTATTTTGCAGACTATGTTGAGGCGACCTGATGGGCACCAAGAGTCCTCGTCTGCCTCTCTTCCCTTTAAGAATTCAAACTTGAATGTGGTTTTGCATTTCGGTACTCTCCTATCCTCCCTCATGTAATTATCTATTGACCATATCAATATCAGGATATCCTTCATATATGTCTATGCTTGCTCCCATGATTAGGGATTGCTTGCATATTAAAGTGAACTCTTACTTTTGGTCTTTGATAGGTTTTTATTTAGAGGTTGTAGGCAGATGCTAATCAAAGGTATAAATAACCATAATTTATTCTCTTGAGGATGGTGTCCTTTCCTTTTTATAACTTATAATTGTGAGTCTAGTCTTGTTGAATGAATTTTGCAGGGTAGTGGAACAATGTGAAGAGTCGAGCATAAAATCTAGGGATCAGAGCTTGATGATATCATTGTAAGCCATCCTACTGAAGTAAGATTTCATCACATCCAGCCAAACAAATTTGGCTTTCCTACACATCACCTTTATATTTTGTCAGATAATTTTTGTATCCCTTCAAAAAAGGGGAATGGGGAAAGGGAGAATGAGGTTGTGGGAAGTAATGGCGCAAAAACTTGCTTCATGCTTGCATAGTTTAGCTCGAGTATGCAAACTGTTGTAGTAACCAGATATAAGCATGGCATTTTTTCTCGTTATTTTAGAATTTTTATTTATTTATTAAAATGATTAGTAAATTCAAGTCATCATGTTTCTTTTTTTCCTGCTGTTTTCCAGGATAGGCCAACCAATAAAACTACCCACAATTTTGAATTGAATGGTAACCAATACGAGGTCTATAGCAATTTGTAATGGTTTCTTTTTTTTTTTTTTGAATAATTGAATTGCGTTTAATGGAAGAAGTTTGATCAGTATATGTTACTTAGAAGTTGAAACCATGAACCGTTTGTATCACTTATTGATAATTACATATGCATTTGGGCATATGCAGGTCCACAATTTTCTTTTGTGACTCGATTGGATGAGGATACAGATAATGTTGTTTGTTACTTTCTTGCTTGTGCAACTAGCTGGGATTTCATTCGTCAAATTTTCTTTAGCTGAGAATCCTGAAATCATTCTACTCTAATTGTTATATTACGTATGTAAAAGGTCTTTGAACAAAAAGAAGATTTCTCGAAATGAGGAGGATATAGTAAGCATATATGACAATGTTTTGCCTGTCCATGAACCCAAACTAAAGGTAATTATTGTTTGTTATTACAAAGGACCATATATTGTATTTTTTTTTTTTTGTTAAATTTTGATTTTGAAGTTAAATTGTGCTATTGATATTGAGCTCCTCCCCCCCCCCCCCCCCCCCCNACTTGACTACAAATTTGGCTACTTCCAGCCCATGTTAACATTTTTTTTTACTCTGGAACAATAATTTCTTTTGAAGGCAATTCCTAAACACATATGTCCAGCTATGTGAAGATTTCCATTTCTAAACCTTACATCAATATCTAAACTAGCTTATATTTTTCTATAATTCAATGTCCCTACTTTCTGGATGGTTTTTTTCCTTAAAAAAAATAAATAAAAGCATTACCAATATGAGAATTATGTATGCTGGCAGATCTATTTAGAAAGACACCTTGCCTATTCCATTTTAATTATTTCATGGAGAGTTAGTTTACCAATTGTTTGTGTTTATAGCTTTTCTTGTCCTAACACGCAACAACAATAATCATATTGACACCCTAAATTCATTTCCTGTAGAACCATTTACCATATCTCCAAAATATTATAGAACGCTTTAGAAAAGGAGTGGATCATCCACCTTGGTGCATAAGTAGATCAATTTCGATAGCAACGTCATAAGAGATTTAATGTCTTATCCATCACCCTCGTCAATGAAACACCAACATAAACTCTAAATATTGATTCACACCAAACTACGCAGCCTTTTATTTAAATAACTTAATAAAACATTGGCATGACATCTACTGTTGGTTAAAAAAACTGTAATATAAATTGTCATGTTTTGCTTATTCACTAAACTTGCATGCATTTACGATATATTTTAACTTTGTATTGTTTCACCTGGTACTTTATGAACAAATTCTAATTACTTTGTATGTTTTTTTTTTTTTTGTAATCAAGCATATCATATAAAGTAACTTTAGCAGTACAATAGATCCCACTTATATTACAAAATATTGGAAGGGTTTTTTCCACTATGGAAGTTCAGAATACTAGGAGGGATAAAACTAAGAGGGATATTTTCAAGGGCCTACGTTGAAGCTGCCCATTGCGCCAAGTTGTGCACATATCGATGAATTTTAACAACTTTTCATACATCAAAGTTGCTAAGATGGTTCTTGATATCACTAATAATTGGCCGCATTTTTCAGTCCATTGATTGATTTGGATTGTTGATGGCCTGTACTACCAAATTAGAGTCTCTTGCTACTATTATTTTCTTGAATCTCATTGCTGCTGCCTCCTGTATGACCATTTTTGCTGCATAGGCTTCTCCCACATTCGGATTAGTGCTATGGATGTAATCTGTCTTGGCCAGAATGGTAGAACCTGAATCTGATCTAGCAAGAGCAACAATGATACTGTCATTGTTCCTTACTGCCACATCAAAGGAGAGGAGGTAGAAATCCTTAAAGATCAAATGACTCTCATTTTCCACCTATTGACTTTTTAGAGACCAGAAACTTTTATGCCCAGTGTAGCTCTTTGTCAGGATATTGAGAAAATCTGTTGGTGAAGGCTTTTCAAGATTATTGATGACTTTGTTCCTAGTAAACCAAAGTTTTTGATTGCAAGTGTTGCAAATATTTGGAAAGAATGATGTTCACTTGAAGGTAGACGAAGACTCAGAGAGGGGTCTATTTTGATCTGGATCCAATTTGGCATTGAAAGATCAGATAATGAGAAGATATCCAAGGGCCAGGGAGAATCTCTCAATAAAATCCTAGAATACATGCATTTTAAAAAGAGATGGCTGAGATTTTCTTCCTCTAGATCACACAAAGGACAGTGGGTTTGCTCATCTTCCAAGTTGATTATTCTCTTTAGGTTGGACCTAGTTGGGAGAATATTATGAGCTACCTTCTAAATGAAAAGTTTTAGTCTATCGTGAATTTTAATCTTTCAAAGTTTCTTCCAGTTGACATCAGCAATCTGAATTTGTGCTTGGTTGGAAACAAGTGCTGAATAGGCAGATGTCACAAAAAAGATACTTGAGGCATGATGATTCCAAACAATTTTATCCTCAATGTTATGAAATCTAAAGTTTGAGAGAGGAATTTTTTCAATCTCTTTTACCATCTCAAAGTTGAACATTGCTTGTTGGAGGAGGATATTCCATCTTCTAGGTTCCTTAAGGGTGAGCTCTGAGACAGTGGTGTTTGGATCTTCATGAATGTTATTATTATGATTAGCAACAGGTTTAAAATATGGAAGAGTGGAAATCCCGGGATCAATCCAAACTTTAGCTTTCGCACCATTGTTGATTCGAAAACAATAACTAGACTTAAGAAAATCCCTTTGCTTTAGCAAACATTTCCAATTCCAAGAGTCAGAAGACTTAGGGGTTACCTCAAGGAAAGTAGAATTTCTCAAGTATTTTCCAGCTAGTATTTGTTTCCAAATACTGTTGAAATCTTTGATAAATCCTCATGCCAGTTTTGAAATCAGGGCTGTATTAAAAAGAGAAGTTTGTTTCCACGCGAGTCCTCCCGTTGATTTTGGGGTGCATATCTTTTTCCAGGATTTTGGCGTGTATTTATGAGAATATTGATTATCAATACCTTACCAGAATCTTCAAAACATTGAGTATAGGTTATTAGAAACAGAAATATGGATTATAGTTGAGGCCATCACATGAGCGGGAATTGCACTTGCAATTGCTTGAATGAGTGTTGTTTTTGTAGCTTGAGAGAGAAGCTTTGATTTCCAACCTTGAAGTTTGGTTTGAATTTTTTCTTGGATTTCATTAAGGAGCATTTTTTTTATTTGATCCAATAAACAAAGGGAGGCCAAGGTATTTGAGATCAAGGGGTGAGGCTTTCATTTTAAAGATCTCTTTCATCTAGTCTTGAATTTGTGTGGGTATTACTGCTGATATGAATGGAGGATTTTTCCATATTTACTCTCTGACCCGACCATGAATTGTAGGTCTCTAGGCAATTAGCAAATGCCATTACTATTTGAGTTGTGGTTGTTCCAAAGAGAATGATGTCATCAGCAAAAAGCAGATGGGTTAATGATGGACATCTGCTGTATAGCTTAATCCCTTTTATGTGACTCTACATTTCTTCCCTATGAATTAGTCTAGATAACACCTCACTACCCAAAATGAACAAGAATGGAGATAAAAGATCTCCTTGTCTCAAACATCTTGTGGGTTTAAAAAAACCTTTTGGTGAACCATTAATGATGATTGAGTACGAGACTATGGTTATACACTACTTAATCCAATTAACCCAAGTTTGGTTGAACCCAAGATTTCGAAAAATGCTTAGAATAAAGGACCACTTCATATAATCAAAAGCTTTTTCCATATCAATTTTAATGGTCATTTGTCCTTTTTGCCATTTCTTCTTCTTAAAACGATGAAAAATCTCTTGAGCTAAGATGATATTTTCTTGTATAAGTCTTCTGGGGACAAAAGTTGTTTGGCATGGAGAGATGATATTTGGAAGGATAAGCTTAAGTCTGTTTGCAAGAATTTTGGCAATAATCTTATAACAAACATTTGACAAACTAATAGGACGATAATGAGAAACTTCATTAAAATTTTCTTTTTTTTGGCACCAGAGCAATATTGGTATGATTTAACTCCTTTAAAAGTTTCCCATTAATGAAAAAGCTTTTTATTGCAACAATAAGATCAAGTTTAATGACCTCCCAATAAGTCTTGTAAAGTTTATGCATCCATATATTTCTCACCCCCTTAGTGAATTTGAATGAATGCCTACCAATATCAAGATTTATGTTTCTGTCCATTACACAGTCAATTAGTCAGTTTATGATTTTCAGCTATAATTTGCTTTTACAAGAAAGTTTTATTTCCAGGAAAAACTTTCCTATTCTTCCAACTAGACAGGCCCTTACTAATATATATTTATATGAGTTTTGCAACTTATCATCTCACACAACACACCACACTTTTTTTTTTTATTATTCTTAAACTTATTGAATGTGTAGTGTGTGGAGATGAATAGAATTTTTCTATATATATATAATCCTTGGGTTTTCAATCCCAAAATCGATGAGATATATGAGACTATTATATAATCCGTACTCCAGAGTCCAAAACTATCAAATATTTTTCTAAAAAAAAAATCGTTTGATAAAATAAATAAGTTCATTGTCTCATGTCTTTGAAGCCAAGCAATGCCCAATAAAAGTGCAACACGTGTCAAAAATTTGCATGTTAGTATCTAAACATAGCTCCGTTTGCATTCACAAAACCATCATCTCATCTCATCTTATATCAATCATTACAACTTTTTTAAATTTTCATACAAAAATATAATAAACATTTCAACTTTTTTTAATTTTAAAATAAAAATAATACTAAAAAATATATTATAACAATATTTTATTTAACTACTATTCAAAATATCTCATCTCATCTCATTTCATCTGAACTGTGTATCTAAATCTAACCTAAATAATTTGCCACATCAACTTCAAAAACTAAATAAGAGAAAAAAAAGAAACCTACCCATCCGTGCACGTGCAAAACAGGGTGGAGGGGGCTAAGGGGATTACGCTGTCTGCCTCCATCCAAGCCACTGACAGACCACCTCCTGACCATGGGCAAGAGGCGGTAAGGGAAAGTGGGCTCCCACCCCATCGATCCCTCCGAGAAAGGGTGGGGATTTGCATTTTTTCTTTCCTATTTTAGGGATGATTCTTTATATGTTGATCAATCTTTATATTTAAAAGTTTAAATATTTTTAAATGTGTTATGCTCATTGTGACAACTGATAAGATTGTGTTGATTTATTTAGTTGCAAATTTTATCAAGTTCAAGAATTAAATTAATTACAAGAATTAAAATTGGAACTTTTTTTTCTTTTGTAAAAAATATGGAAACTCGTACTTGCAATTGGCCCATCGGTTTAATTGGGGAAGTTCTTATTAATCCATAGATTAGGCTGAACCTGAAAATTACTCAATGTCTGACCAACCTTAATTTACAGTGGGATTCCATCAAAACCTGAAATTCCAGGGAAAAGAAAAGAAAAGCAAGAAACCAACGTATAACTTGGATGCATGCTGTGACGCTAATCGACCAGCGCCAAAGAAATCATGATATCAGCTGAATCCGACAAAACATGTTTTGGATATCTTCTTCAGACGAAGCCATGCAGGATTGGCTGGAGGAGGCAGGAATAAGATGCAGGTCGGTAAAGGACATTCAGAAACGGTCAAATACTGGGTTAAATAAAACCCAGCTCTAGCAGCGGCTTGTGTCCTTTTCCAGGCTCTCTTAAATTGTTAATTTCCACAAAAACGCCGCGTGGGGAATTAATTATTTTTTGGAATGAAGTAGTAGTAGAGCTTCTTTTACGCATTGTGATGTTGAGATTGGAATTTGGACTTAAAATACAGCTCTAGCTCTCAAAGGAACCCTCCCTCCCCCCTTCGTCTTCATTTGCACATGCCTCCACATTCGATTTCTAAAAGGTTGAATCCTTTTGCAAACTCGGGGAAAGTTTTGACTAATAATAATATTATTGAGTTCAAACTGGGCATGTCCAAAAACTAGAAGAACACTAAAAAAAAGGTACCAAATATGAGCAGCTTGAAAGCATATTTAAATTGCATGTTTAAGGTTACCAAAGCATTTAAGTACGTGAAGATGAATTAAAAATGATTGATCATGTTTTAAATTTGTTAAGATTGAAACTGACTTCCCTCTCTGAAACAGTTTACTTTCATGGTGTAAAGTTTCAGGTAATTGCTAAATGGAAAGAACCCCGACAGGGTTCCAGATCAGCCTTTCCAATAAGATTACTGTTTGTCATTGTTTAGTGTACACTGTATTTTGGGATTCTATATAGCAGTCATGTGAGTGTCACAGTTGAAACTGCACTGTTTATTTTTAAAAATTGGTAGGACTGGATTAAGATGCTGGGGCTGAGCCAGTTTAAAGAGAGAATAATCATTTTGGGTAGAAGAAGTACCTAAAAAAATAATTGGAAGTAAGAATGGGGTTGAAGACACTACTACTGTTGCACAAGATCAGGTCCCTTCTGATATTTTACTTGGAATAAGCCAAAACATCTAGCAACAACGCGTCAGGTTTGAAAATTCTTTGGTTTACTTCTTCAAACTTGAACTCTGCCTTCTGCTTTTTCTTAGTTTCAACCATGTAATGCCAACGTGGACAAATCGAGACTATGGTATAGACCCTTTCAGACGTAATTGAAGTTGAATTGGTCCAGTTTTGACTTCCTCACTCCTACTGCCTGATGACCAAAGACTGGTCTATGCAGAAAAAAAATAACACGGTTACTCAGTCCAAACATTATTATACTTTTGACCCCTCCAATATCCCACTCCTTTCATTTTCTTTTCCTTTCTCAACAGAAAAGTGTTTCTATAAATACAAGTGCTTCATCTCTCCTTCAAAAGCAAGACCTTCCCTCTCTGTGCTTCCTCAGCTTATGCTATCATTCCTTCCCACTCTCTCTGCCACTCAGCTACTGAGCTCCTTTCTCTAAATCCTCCAAAAGAATTATAAAAAAAAAAAAAAATTCTCATTCTGGCAAAGTCCATGCTACTATCTTCTTATTCTTCACCATTTGTGCCATTATACCTTTGGCTTCTACTTCTGCTGCCAATTGGCTCTTGAGCAACACGTTCATATTTAGTTAGCACAGTTTACTCTGTTGCTTTTGGTAGTCCTTATTGAAATTAAGCATAGTAGAAGATGGAGAACGGTTGGAGCTGGGAGCAGAAACCACTGATTGGTGAACTAATACAGGGAATGGAGCTAGTGAAACAGTTAAGGGTACAATTTAGTACAACATCGTCATCACCCGAGACCGTAGAGACATTGTTGCAGAGGATATTAGCTTCATATGAGAAGGCTCTTATGATTCTGAGATGGAGTGGCTCGATCGGACAGCCCCAGATTGAAGGACTAATGGCAGGTGTACCCGGGTCTCCAATTTCTGTCAACGGAAGTCTCGGGACCGATGAATTTGACAAGGGTATCAAGGATCATCAGGGCACTGACGATATCTCAAAGAAGAGGTGAATTTCAGAGCCACAAAACATAATTCTTGTTTACTGCCAAGAAGCTTTAGCTAATACATGTTTTCTAAATTGGGTTGCAGGAAGATATTGCCCAGATGGACGGACCATGTGAGAGTGAGATCTGAGACTGGGTTGGAAGGACCCCATGAAGATGGCTATAGTTGGAGAAAATATGGTCAGAAAGACATCCTAGGAGCCCAATATCCCAGGTGAGACAGTCTTTTCCTATTTACTTGAAGTCAACTGGGTCATCCACACGTGTGGCATGCGCACAAACATGTGTCTTTGACTATAGTGGGGAAAAAAATAACGTTATATATCACATTTGCAGAAGCTACTATAGATGCACATTTCGTAACTCTCAAAACTGCTGGGCGACAAAGCAAGTGCAAAGATCAGATGACGACCCAAACGCATTTGATATCACGTACCGAGGAAGGCACACTTGTTCCCATGCTACCAATTTGGTTCCAGCACGACCATCATCCGAAAAGCAAGAACAGAAACAATACAACAACAACAATCATAATGAACAAGAGCGACCACTTGACATCCTCAGAGACATTCGAGGCAGTTTGAGGATTGTCACTGAGGACTTGGACAGTAAAGAGATGACATATCCCTTCTCTTTTCCTTCCCCTTCGTTTGGATGCATGAAGAGTGAAAACAATGGCTTTTCACTTTCGGCTCTCGACAGTTACGCTCTCCTGGACAGTTTTAACTCGCCATTTTTATCTCCGGCCACCCCTGAATCAAACTACTTTGCAGTGTCCCCATTCGAGAAGAGCAACTTTGGAGGGGTTCACAACGAGCATCATTTTGAATCGGAACTCAATAAGATAATCTCAGCCAACGCTTTGGCCACCAGTTCCCCTGTTCCAGACTTGGATTTCTCACCTCATCCAGTGGATATTGAGCCAAATTTCCCTTTTGACTCTGAACCGTTTTTCTCTTAGTTCCCCCTTGGGCTCTAAATTAGGAACAAAAATGCATGTGGAATGCAATCTTGTTTAGACCTGTCGAATCTAGCTTGTTTCATAAGGATGGGATGCTTGTAGAATATATAGATTCCCCTGTAATTTTAGCTATAAAATAGATACTGGTTAACAGGTATATTTTTTTTCCTTCCCAAAATCTTGCATACGGTTCTTCTAGTTGGTTGTTATACCAATGATACCAGTCCAAAACCAAGTAATCCATCCACTCTGGCATTGCACCGTAACTTCAGCAGGAAAGCGTAGATATGGCAGTAACCATGGGGGATCAGGATTTTCATGGAATATTATAGCCCTCAGAGAAGCCAAAGGAAAACATCATTGAAGAATGGTTTATTTACCGGTTTTATCTCCCAAAACCAAAACGTTACACAAAAGTAATATCTTAATCCAATACAGCAATCGCTTTAAGGGAAAAGAAAACTATCTGAAATCATGAAGCAATGAAAAACGCATCAAACCACTAAATGAGAATACAATAGAAACAGCAATAATGAAGCTAGAAAATAAAAATGATTTATTGAAAGATTAATTCTACGTCCAGAGAGATTCTGTAAACGAACCAACATCAGATGACTTAACGTATTCTTTATTGTACATCTAGTTGAGGCGACAAATCTCAACCACAAGCAAAAGCACAGCACCTGAAGCCACTTGGGCTTATAATCTGGAGTGAAAATAGGACAATAAGAGGCGCCAAATCTGCCAGAATAGAGAAGATTATTGTAGAGATTTTAAAAGATACTGAGAACCATACCACCTGAGCTCTTCTAATTGGATGTGCTTTATTTTGCATCTTGAGCTCTCCGAAGAGCTCCTCTCAACCCCATTACGATAAACAAATTGGTTAGAGTAAGAAGTGACTCAGCTCCACCATGTAACCAATCCACATTGGACAAGGAAGTACCATAATGTACCTTAGCTGTTTCAAACATATAAACAGAGTTACACAGTTAGGCATCTATATTTGAACTCAATCATCGATTTATGGTATTGCTTAGTGAGAGAAGTTACCATAAATCCCAGCAGGAACTGTTCATCGGACAAGAAAGACCAATATGAAGAAAATTAGTAAAGTTGAGACAAAGCAGTTGACAGTAATAAACAAGTGGCAAAAGTACGGCAATGATAACTATTCTGTTATCCGAAATGATACCAATATAGGTAACCTTCACAGAATGAAATTTCATGCAGGCCGATTCTTCAGTGCATTTTAACAAGACAGACCATGGCAACCCCATTCAGGAGACAATGATTCAAAAAGTATGAAGACTTTTGGGTGAAAGGAAATTAATTCAGTCCTAACAAAATTACTAGATTTATAATACGATGTTACAAAAATGCGGACAGGAGGAGATGGCAACGATCCCCCATCATCCATCAACTATTATGGCACTGTTAGTACACAGATTACAAATATGAAATGACCTTTTGGCTGTATCACCACTTAGGACACAAAAAAACGCCTGCAATAATAAAAGAAAATTAGTTCGAAGAATTAGAAGTGAACAATCTTGGCGCTCAAAAAAATTCACGGGAAAACAGGTTTCCCCGTTCTCATACAATTTAATTGTTTAAGCTGCTGCCTGTTTGCCATGTGTGCAAATAAACGAGGTTCTCGGGATTGGAAGACGTATTAGACCTATTTAACTACCATTTCTCGAGTAAATTTTTACTTGTTTCTCCAGAGCATGGTTACTAATTTTGCCATAATCGGAATAACTACCAACGCAGTTTGACAACTCGAGAAAGCTTTACGTGATACACGGAGCAAAAGGGTCTCCCAGAAGGACCTAAAATGTTAAAATTGCAAAGAGGGAAAACTTTGTTTATTCCAATCTATCGATATTGATGTACATCTTTACAATGTTCTAAGTATAGAAACAAGTATATATAGTAAGTAGACTAATCACACTAATTCCTAGAATCATGTTGATTGCTGATTTTGTGCAGTGGCGAATATGGCAATTTTGTGCAATGGTGAATATGGCAAGATATATGTCAATACTCCCCCTCAAGTTGGCGCATGAAAATCCGCAATGCCCAACTTGCGTGAAAAATGGTGAAAAAGTTCCCAACCTTAAACTTTGGTGAAGATGTCGGCAGCTTGCTCATTTGAAGAGATATGAACAACTTGAAGAAGGCCTAAGCAAATCTTATCACGGATGATGTGGCAATCAATCTCAATGTGTTTGGTGCGCTCATGAAATATAGGGTTATGAGCGATGTAGAGAGCAATTTGATTGTCACAATGTAAGGTGAAAGGCTCAGGGTGGGAAATGCCAAGATTAGTGAGGAGCTGCTTCAACCAGGTGAGTTCACAGGTGGTGATGGCCATAGCTCGATATTCGGCTTCGGCGGAAGAGCGAGCCACAATAGTCTGTTATTTTGTACACCAAGAGATTGGACTTGCGCCTAACTAAATCAAGTACCCCGTTGTGGAGCGACGAGTGGTGGGGCAACAGGCCCAATCATAATCAGTATAGGCTGTGACATGTATACTATTAGTGGAGGAGAAGAAAATGTCTTGTCCTGGGCTGCCTTTGATGTAACAAAGAACTTGAATAGTTGCAGTCATGTGAGGAACCCAAGGAGCATGCATGAACTGACTGAGGATATTAACTGCATAAACAATGTCAAGTCGTGTGATGGTCAGATAGATGAGTCAACCAACTAGACGACGATAAACACAAGGATCAAGGAGAAGGTCGCCGCCTTGATTGTTGAGCTTTAAGTGTTGTTCCATAGGAAAAGTGGCAATCCGGGCACCAAGTTGGCCACTGTAAGAAAGGATGTCGAGGGCATATTTTCACTGATTTAGGGAGATACCTGTGTGAGAGCGAGCAACTTCGAGTTCAAGAAAGTATTTCAGAGAACCAAGATCTTTTGTTTTGAAATGGGTCGATAGAACACATTTGAAAACCTCAATCTGAGAAATATTGTTACCAGCAACCAATATATCGTCAACATAAACAAAAACAAAAGTGATGCTGGTGTGAGTGACGAGAGTGAATAAAGAATGATTTACTTGAGACTAGTGAAAACCTGCATTAAGAAGCACGTGGGTTAGTTTAAAAAACCAGTTGCAGGAGGATTGTTTGAGGCCATAGAGAGATTTTCGGAGTTGACAGACACGGGTCTCCCCTTGATGCAATATACTGGTGGTGGTGTCATGTAGACTTCTTCATCAAGACCGCCGAGCAAAAAGACATTGTTGACATCAAGTTGATAGATGATCCAATGTTTTGTGGTGGCAACTGCCAACAAATAGCGGACGGTGGTCATTTTGGCAACTAGAGCAAATGTCTCATGATAGTCAAGGCCTTCAACCTGAGTGATGCCTTTGGCGACTAGCTGAGCTTTGTACCGCTTGATGGAACCGTCGGCTTTTAACTTAGTTTTGAAAACTCATTTAGAGCCAATGGGATTCTTAACAGGAGGGAGTGTCTCAAGTGTCAAAGTGGAATTGTCCTCTAAGGCACGAATTTCAACAGTCATGGCCTCACACCAATGAGAGTGGCGAATAGCTTTAGAATAATATAATGGATCAACAGAAGTGGTGAGAGTAGTTAAAAAGGTAAGATGAGAGGGAGAAAAACGAGAGTTTGTAAGGAAAGTATATAAAGGGTGAGCAGTACTTGAGGCCTGTGTAGCAGATGAGGATGCCGTGGGCTCCTTGTGTAAGGTGGGACAGGCATAGTTTTGGTCGAGTAATGGTGCGTCGAGGACGAGGGATGGATGGAGATGAGGGTGTTGGGGGTAAGATGTCGGGAGAGTTATCGGAAGTAGGAAGTGGCTTAGATGGCAATATAGGTTCAAGAGTAGGAAGAGGAAGAATGAGGTGTGAAAAAGATGAAGTATCAGGAATTTGCTGAAAAGGAAATTGTTGTTCATGAAATGTGACATCACGAGAATAAAAAATGGACTGAGTATCAAGATTGTAGAGCTTGAATACTTTATGGGTGCTAGGATAGCCAAGGAAAAGACATTTGGTGGCACGAGGGAAAAATTTGTCCCGATGAGCATGGAGCGTTTGGTGTTTTACTGAAGAGAATTTTAAAAGGAGATTTATTTTGAAGATTGCAACTTGAGGTACAGTTGATGAGATATGCAGTGGTAAGAACACAATCACCCCAAAATTTTAAAGGTAAGTGAGCCTAGAAGCGAAGACTACAGGCAACGTTCAGGAGGTGCCAATGTTTACGCTCTGCAACACCATTTTGTTGTAGAGTTTCAACACAGGTACGTTTATGAATGATGCCGGAGGTCTGAAGATATGTTTGAAATTGATGAGAAAGAAATTTTTGTCCATTATCAGTTCTAATGATTTTAACAAAAGTATTGAGTTGATTTTGGACAAGAGCAAAAAATTGCATTAAATGAGTATAAGCTTCAGATTTAAAACGCATAAGATATATCCAAGTAATGCGTGAAAAATTATCAACGACTGTGAGAAAATAATGAGCCCCACATAGAGAAGATATATGATAAGACACCCTAAATATCACAAAAAATACGATTAAAAGGAAAAACACTTTTATTAGCATGAGTAGAAAAATGTAATCTTGTGTGCTTAAAACGAGCACAAATGTCAAAATCAGAGACAATACAAGGAGAATTAAAAAGACTTGGAATTGTGAAACTAGAAGGATGACCTAGACTTTGATGCCATAAGATCTTATTAGCAGTGGGTTGTGCAGATAATCCTAGAGGAGAGTCAGGTCAGTACACGTAGAGCCCATTGCAAAGATCACCCGCTCCAATCGGCCTCGTTGATTGTGGGTCCTGAAACAAACGAGTAGTAGAAGAGAATAAAATAACACAAGATCTAAAGGGTAAGTTGGGGAACAAATAAAAGATTGAAGGAGAATTTGGGAACAAAATAAACTTGAGATAAAGTGAGGGAAGGGGATAGAAAACGAGTTCCTATCCCTTCGACGGGAATGTGTTGTCCAGTGAGGAGCTGCACAAGTTGCTCGAAGTCAAGGCTCCTAAGATTGGCAAAGGACTCCCGTCGGTGGCACATATGGTGGCTGGTGCCGTTGTCCACGACCTAGTGATGGTGCCAATCAAAAGAAAAAACAGAGGAGAGGGCAGAGGGGGTGATATCGACAAAATGTGCTGAAGGAGATGATGAACTAGAGGAGGAAGAAGAGATGTTGGTCATTTGGGCAGAGTGGAGTTTGAGGGGATCGGATGTTAGGTTGATACCCTGTTAAAATTGCAAAGAGGGAAAACTTTGTTTATTCCAATCTATCAATACTGATGTACATCTTAACAAATAAATAGATTTACAATGTGCTAAGTATAGAAACAAGTATATATAGTAAGTAGACTAATCACACTAATTCCTAGAACCATGTTGATTGCTGATTTTGTTCCTAGAATCATGTTGATTGCTGATTTTGTGCAGTGGCGAATATGGCAATTTTGTACAGTGGTGAATATGGCAAGATATCTGTCAATGTAAAAAGTGCTAAAGTCATAATTGTACAACTAGCAATGTGAAAAATCCCATTACAAACAGAACTTAAACTCAGCACATCCCAACATTAACACTAAAGTAAATATAGAGGAAAATGGGTCTGAGAAACTCACTGGTAGCCCCCACAAAGGCGAGCAAGAAGTAGAACCCAAAAAGGGTTAACTTTGGAGCAGACTTGGATTTGGTGATGAAGTACAAGAAACCGAGGTAAGGAAACAAAGAAAAAGCAAAAAGCTGCGAAGCTATGCTCTCTGAATCGATGTTGGGTGCCCATGGATCAACTGGGAGCAATGCCCAGCAAACAACCTCTCCCCTTATCTTACCAAGCCTTCTCTCTCTGTAACCCTTGGGTTCCCTGCCTTTACTACATGGATTTTCGAGGGGTTTTTGCAAGAAATGAGAAGAACCCAGAACAGTTGCAGGGACCAAGAAGGTCGGAGTGTTAAGAAGAGATTGAAATATCGGATTTGTAATCATGATTCAGCAATAAGCTTGAATTTTTTTTCTCTCCTCTTTGTTGCACGAGGTGAAATTTGTTGCAGTATTGCCAGTATATACCATATAATTGAGGAAGGAGAGGAATGGACCATTCAAATTCTTATCATGAAAAATCAAAGAGCCCAGCCCATCGGGACTGTCAAATTCGAATACTAAAAGGATGGCCACCTGGTTTCGTTTTCTTTGTATTGGGCCTAGTAAGTGGCCATAATCATGGACTTCCCGGGAATGATGTATATTCTAAATGTGGATCTCGACATTCAACTCCACACAAAAAACTTTGGAAAAAATTCCTCAATTTCAAGTTTTCTACAATTTTCCTTTTGGAATTTACTTCCTTAATTCTCAATTATACAAGTTTCTCTCCTAAACTTTACTGATGATTATATTGTAACTTAAAAGACTTTTAACGGAGTATTGGATTGTTTGTTTGCCATTTTCTTTTTGGTCTTTGATATCACGGAATAGAATAGATTATTTATTGATATGCTGTTTATTTTACTTGTTTTCTCTCCATATTCATTTACTGGATTCCACATTATCTAGTTAAGCATTTAATGATAAGGTTCCCAAATTGGTATCTAGGCGTTGAACCCTAATGAAGTTAACATACGGTTCTTGTTCAGCATTTGAACTTTTCCAACATGTCATGGAAAATATTATGATGTCTTATGTTAAATTGACAGAGAAGTTTTTAGTGTGAATAGGCTAAGATTGATGGATTGACCTTTCTCCACCCAAAAGTGTGCTATCTTCAATACTTAATAACCTGCTTGACCAATATGGATTTTACTTTTTTGGAAGCAAGATTATTTCCATCCCATGAATTCATCACGTTTAGCTTTAGCCCATATATAATAAATATAAATAAATATTACAATATTCTTATACATTACCTCAAGATCTAGGAATGGATTTTATTATTATACTAGATCGAGCTCCTAATTATTAATCGCCATACACATGCCACACTGTAATCTAAAACAGTGGCCGACCCACGTTATACTTGGGCAAAACTTTTTGAAAACATAAAATACCTCCTAAATTTTATACATAATTTTACAAATATAGAAAATGGCCGATCCAAAAAATTTATAATCTTTTTTAAAATTTTAATATGCCTAGAAATGCATCTCTCCGATTTTTTTCCTTATAATCCCAAGATTTTGTTTAATTTCTTTATATGATCTATTTTCAAGGAAATGGCATCTCCGAAATTAAAATTAAAACAAACTTTAGGAGAAATAATAAATTTATTAATATGGATTCTAAAATTTTTTTTTATACAATATTGAGCTTTTGGACATGGAATCCAAAGTGAAAATACAAGAAATATTATTTAAGGTCAATGATCTATACGAAAAGTAGCTTGTAATTATATTTTTATGATTTTTCAATCTATTTTTAATTTACATAATAGAAATAATGTTTGCAATCTTAGGATGTGCAAGAGCTCCGCCCATTCCTTTTGAAAAAAGTAAGTAAATCTAAGATCTACATAAAAAAAATATTTTTTTAATGGTAGAATCCATTTTTTTTCAAAAGAAATGCATAGAAATTATACACCCTAAGACTATATTCAACATTACTCTTTACATAATATGTCACATAATAAAAAAGTTGGCCCCCCGACACAATTGCCGGTTCGTCAGTGATCTAATATACTGATCTCCTCCTTGTATGCACGCACAAACCCAATTTTCATCTTCGAAGAATCACATTTTACTCTTTTTTCGTCTTTTCATAAATATAAAATGAAAGGAACACAGTTAAAGTAAGGCCTTTATCAAGCTAAAAATTAGTTTTTGGAATCTCTATCGTTATAGAGAAGAATTAGTTTTGGGAATCTCTATACAGAGAAGAAAACTTTTTTTTACTATATAAAATATCTTTATTGTATTTTAAAAAAAAAATATTTATTTATTATAATAATGAGAATGACCTATTTGAGAAAAGAATGAAGCTTTTCTTTAAAATTATTTGTTTGTACCTTAGGCAAGCATTCTGGAAGGCAAAGTGCTCGTACCACATGCAAGCATCTCGGATGTCAAAGCATTCACCAACCTTGTGCGGTAAGTAGGGGTGAAAACCGACCCCTTCAACGCGGTTTTTGAACAAAACCGACACCGATTGATATGTGAAAAATGGGTGGAGCAACCGACCGTGACCGGCCGATGGAGAGTGGTAAAACTGACCGGCGTAGTTTCGATCGGTTGCAGTCGGTTACGTGAATATCGGTTCTAACACTCAACAAATTTCTCAACACTTAACAATAATACAGATTCAACAACAAACATCAACTATATAGATCCAAACAATAAACATCAAGTTGATTTCATCAACTATCCCATGAGAGAGAGAGAGAGAGACGAAAAGGAGATGAGAGACGGAGACTTGAGAGGCTGAGATAGAGGCTCTGAGAGCCCGAGAGAGAGATGAGAGGGAGAGGGAGAGGGAGATGGCATCCCCGCATTGGAGAGGAGATGGCATCGCCGCATCGGAAAGGGAGTTGGCATCGCCACATTGGAGAGGGAATTGGCATCGCCGCATCAGAGAGGAAGGCAAGGGAGTGGCCGCCGCTGGGGAGAAACTGAGTGAGTGAGGAAAAGAATTTCGAAATGAAGAATGAAGAAGAAGAGCTCGTGGGGTCCTTTACCCTAATTCAAAACGGCACCGTTGCATTTTTTTTTTTTTTTTCAACCTTCTTCCCCAAAACAAAGTCGTTTCACGTAGTTGAGTGAAATGGCGTCGTTGCTTATAGGTAAATATATAAAAGAAAAAAAAAAAAAAAAAAAAAAAAAAANAAAGATAGTTGACTTTGGCCGGTTCATCGGTTTTGCCCTGGGTCGAACCGGAACCGAACTGACTTACGTCGGTTTTGCTTAATTCCTGCCACCCTCCGATCGGTTCTTTGCTGGTTTCAGCCAATTCCATGCTCCAGCGACCGGTCTGAGTCGATCCCGACCGGTTTTACGGTTTCTTGTATAGCCTTAGCGGGAAATAAAATGGAAAGGGAAAGTACTTGTACCTTAGGAGGCAGCATGCATATATGTAATGATCCGGCCCAATAATTCTAAAGTTGAGATATTCATAATTTTTATTAAACATAACCTATATTTAATAGGTCATATTGGATAAGCCCACAAGCGATAAATTACTGAAATTGATTAGGAATTTTAATTAGAATCAATAACTAGGTTAAATCTTACTTATTATTTATTGAAATAATTAGACTTCTTTTAGAATTTAAAGATCAGCAATTAGAAATTTATTACAATTTAAAATCATCACTGATTAAAGTCTCCTATGCAATCTTAATCATTGCCAATTCTATATTAAATGAACTACTAGATCATGTTTTTAAATTCAAACTCTCTTCTTAGATAATCACGACCGAGTGTTCAACAGATTAGTTTTACTACATGTATTAACCGAGTTAAACTCAAACTAGTCGTCACCTTCTCCCAAATCTCTCTATAAATTATAGAGATCTCAATTCCGTTGTTATTTAAAAAAAAAAAAAAAAAGCCATAAACCTCTCAATCCAATACTGTGATCAATTTTGTGTTGATAATTTTAGAAAGCAACACTACAATCTAAGTAACTTGATCATAAATTAGTATTAGCATACGTTAGCTAGTTATATATTATTATTATTATTATTAGAGCCAGTTCTTTGGAAGGTAGTGTTTATGTACCACGCATATCATGATATTTGCAAGCACGTCATTCATCATGTTTCATTCTACATATTATAGTTATATATGTATTGTGCATCTCACGTTACATTAAACATATAAACTTTCTTAAGTTAAAGTACAAGATAAAAATCATATCAGTTTAATCAGATGATCATTCAAATGCATGGTACTAATCCAGTTTCAAGGTGGTTGTGCAAGCCACAGACTCAACTGTGGTCCACCATTATAACACCCTGCTCCCCACGATTAATAATAAAGTCATTTTTTAAAAAATCTAGGGAGTCAGAGTGCTACTACTAAACCTGACTTAAAAATATATATTTTTTAATTCTTAAGAAAATGTCAAGTACAATGATTCCATAAATAAAATAATTCTTTATTAAAATACTGAGATCATAAGAGAGAGTGCGCGGAAGCATTTATTAAAATTTTTCAAAGTTTGTACCATAAAAATCTCTGTACATGATTTATGTCACTGTCACGCCTCCCTAAATTAAATCTCGTCCTGCAGCTCTACCTTCATAAATATTTTGACCTGGGATTGTTTACAAACCTAAAAAAAATTAAAATGAGTCTATGACTCAATAAGAAACACATCATAACGTAAACATATTTAGCATAAGGTTTTTCATAAAAAAAAAATTCATGCCCAAAACTTAAAATCATGACTAATCATACGGGTGTTTATGTAATGTCCGACTAATTTATCTGAATTAACAGACTGATCTAATTTATTTGACTGATCTAACTGGCCAACACACTTAATCTTGTGTGCGAGGTTGTGCATGGGTCCCACGTCCCGAGGCTACAAGGGGAGCCGCTAATAGTATTATGGCATACTATAATAAACCACGCTTGAGTCCATGGTTTGCACATCTACCCTGAAATTATATTGGTACCATGCATCTGAATGACCATTTGATTAACTATTCTGAACTTAGCTTACATTTGATTTTATGTAAGTTTACGTATTTTATGCAACGTGAGATGTATGAGATTCGTAATACATATATAACTATAATATGCGGAATGAAACATGATGAATAACATGCTTGCAAATATCATAGCATGCGTGGTATATAAACAATGGCTTCCAAATAACTGGTTTTAATAATAATATATATGATTAGCTAACGTATGTTAACCCTAATTTATGATCAAGATAGTTATCTCACGGCTTTAATTCAATATTTACGGCATGAAATCAATCACATGATCTAGATAGATAAAGAAAACATGAGGGATGTTGTGATAGGAATGAGGCAGTCGGCTATTGGCGTGTTAAACGTGAGACACGCATGGTGCTGAACTGAGCATCTTGGGTTTGGCTGCTGCACTTATGGAGGTTTATGATTTTTTCAATATAATACATGGAAGAGAGATATTTATAAATAGATTTTGGAGAGGGTGCTGAAAAGTTCAAGTTGGACTTGGTTGCGATCATTCAAGAAGAGAGTTTGAATTTAAAAACATGATCTAGTAATTTCATTGAATGTAGGATTGGCAGTGATTGAGACTACGTATGGAACTTCAATCACTGATTATTTTAAATTGAAATAAATTTCTAATAGCCGGTCTTTAAATTCTAAAATGAGTCCAACTTGTTCAATAAATAGTAAATGGGATTTAACCGAGTTATTGAGTCTAACTAAAACTCCTAATCAATCCCTCAATAATTTATCACTTGTGTGCTTATCCAATATAACCCATTAAATATAATTTAGGCTCAATAGAGATTATCAATATTCCAACCTTAACATTATTAGGCCAGGTCATTACAACTATAGTATGCAATAATACTATCAGCGACTCCCCTTGCAGCCACAGGATGTGGAGCCTGTGCACAACCTCACACACAGGATTAAGTGTGTTGGCTAGTTAGATCAATCAGTTAATTAAGATAAATAAGTCATGCATGTCATCATCATATTTATGAATAATCACGATTTTAATTCTCAACATGAAATATTTTATGAAAAATATTATATTAAGTATGTTTACATTATGATGAGTTTCTTACTGAGTTATCGACTCATTTTAATTATTTTTATATTTTTAAACCACCACAGGTTAAAATGTTTATGAAGGTAGAACTGCAAGACAAGACTTAGTCCAGAGAGGTGTGACATTGGCCTAGATCATGCCGGAGATTTTAAATTATTATTTTTATGACACAAACTTTAAGAAATTTTAATAAATACTTCTGTGTACTCTCTTATTTATGATTTTAGTATTTTAATACAAAACGATTTTATTTATTATAAAAAAATATTTATACTTGGCACTTCTATAAGAAAATTAAATCTTTTATAAGTCAAATTTAATAGTAGTACTCCAACTTTCTCGAAAATTTTTAAAAATGATTGTATTATTAACATTAGGAAGTAGGTG
This sequence comes from Pterocarya stenoptera, assembly GCA_003123785.1. Taxonomy (NCBI): domain Eukaryota; kingdom Viridiplantae; phylum Streptophyta; class Magnoliopsida; order Fagales; family Juglandaceae; genus Pterocarya; species Pterocarya stenoptera. The sequence goes on from QEOT01002616.1 coordinate 82,539, forward strand.
TTACACTGGACCCTCTGTCCTATTATATTTTTCTATCTTATCTTTATGTGCTTGTCCTATTGCATTTGTCTCTCTTGTCTTCGTTTTTATTGACTTAATGCATTTTCTAGCCCTATATCGTTTTTCTAGTCCTATTTTATTTTTTACTCCTATGACATTTTTGTGTTTATTATATTTTTTTCCATCATATCTTCATTTGTCGGTCACGTTGCATTTTTCCTTTCTAGATATATTATTCATACCGATTTATAAATAGAACTTTTCATTAATTAATTAGCTTGTTCGGGATATCTCAAATTTTAAAAAAAAAGAAAAAAGAAAAAAAAAAAGGTCTTTATTTACATGAATCTTTATCTTAAAAAGTTAAAAAATATGAAAAATATATTTTTTAATTCCATAAAGATTTTATGAAATCGGTTAATGCCAATTATCATTTTACAATATATTTTACAATGAATCAAAATAATTATGTCATTTTATTAATTGACTTTTCTTTAAAAGGCAACGAATTGGATCTTGGCAACTTGCATTACGTACATGGAAGAGGATAAGATTGAATCACATTCACGCGAGTCAAAAAGCTCAATAAATAGCTCAGCTACTGATCAATAATGAATTCGTCATGGGTTTCAGATCTATGCAGTTGAATCGTCCATTAAACGCGGGGGGTAGCTTTCTAAAACGCGGTCACCCTTGCGCTAGAAAAGGTCCTAACTACCTGTACCTTTAGGTATCGGCCACTACGTGGGGCCTCTGCATGCATGCGGCTTAATCACCTCGTTTTATTTTATATAATTATTATATATTTTTAAAAAATTTATAAAATATAATTAATTTTTTAAAATAAAAATTACATTAAAAAATTATATTTTAATAATTTATAATTTTAATGTCATCTGTATAAGCAAACAGCTGAAATCCATGACCCTACGTACGTTGTAATTAATTAAAACTCTTGAGACGCACGCGCAAGTTTCATCAACTTGTGTAATTAACAACCGTTCACTAGGTGGGTCGTTGCATTCTGTCGCTGACCCCATAATAAATACGCTCAATTTAACTCCCAAAAACTATTCAATGTGTACCGTTGCATTTTATTTTAATTGTCCGCAAATTTACTAACTATTATCATTAGGAGATATTAAGTGAGAATTAACTATCAGAGGAATAAAAATTATATAGGAACCACACGGGTAACGTTTATTGCTACGTCTTGTATATATATATATATGTTTGTACCATGGTGACCGTTAGTGCGCGCATTTTAATTTTTTTAATATTTAAAAATGAGTGAATTTTTATTTTTTAAAATATATATTTTTTAAATATATAAAATATGTTTTTAAAAAAATGAGATTGCACTGAGAGCACGCCTAGTAGTAAGAGTTGGGTAGCACATGAGTAGAGATCGAAAGACCCAAATATATATATATTCTATCGTAAAAGAGGCTAGCTATCTAGAAATGAACAGTAAATATTTTACGATTCTTATTTTTCCATTTTGCCCCTCATTTTTTATTATATTTTGAATTGGGCAGCACAGGAATGAACAGTAGAATACAGTCTTGTACCATACGCATTTGAAATATGCAAGTCTCTTGCTTAAGACAGAAAGAAAAGAGTTGTATAGCACAATAAATTGTCTTAATTATTACAGCTAGCTACGCAGCTAGGCCGGATTTGGTCCTAAATTTAGTTCTTAAGAAATCAACCTAGCTAGCTGTCTTCAAAGAGAGGGGCCGGATTTTTATCCCAGCCTAGCTAGCAATTTCATATTGTTATTCCATGCACAGATAGAACATTAACATCTCATTAAGGATTCATTTGATTAATCTGTCTTTATTAACCAAACATTTTTCTATCTGTGCATGGAATAAGCTTAGCTATCACGGTCGCTAGCTAGCTAGCTTTTTAGTTGTCTTAACAGTGCGTGGCGCCAAAATTTATTACTTTTTTTTTTTTTTTCTAAAGAAAATATCACAATCCTCCTTTGCCCCAACCCAAGTGCTAACTTGCTTGCATGTACAACCTAATTAAGTAGTCGTACCTAGGTGGCGCAACCTAGACCGATGGGGCAACCAACGTGTACTTCAAGAAAAACGAGTATTTGTGACTATTCTTTTGTGACAAAAATAACTATTTGTTACGAAAAATAGATTCATTTTAACTGAAAATAATCATTTCAATAAAAATAACTAGTCGCAAATAAGAAATTTTCTTCTAGTATATATATCGCTTAGGTCAACCAAGGGTTACATTGTATTAATATAAGAAAAATGTTAGTATGCCGCCTGAGTTTGCTACCTCATTTTGACTGCTCATGTATTTAAATTTTTTTTAATTTGTTTTACTTAATGATTAAAAAAGTGACTTTTAGTGTATTTATGCATTTTTTAAAAAATATTTAAATATATTAAGAAAATATGAAAAAAAAATAAGAAAAAAAAATAAAAATCCACATTTGTGCTAGGAGGCACGCCCATCGGTCATTACTGAGACCGTGGCAGCCTAGCACCACTCTTAATATATAAAGTCTTGCTACACCCACCGAGTCGGTGTCCCACAAATTCTCCGAAAACAAAAAGGCATTTTTTTCCATACATTCTCTTTATATTCTTAAATATTTTTTAAAAAAAATATCACAAAATTTTTATAAAAAAAAATTGTACCAAGACCCATGGGACGACTAGCATTTTCCATTAATATATGGAAAATGCTAAATGGACTCATGAGTTTGCCCCGGCCTTAATCTTACCACTCATACATTTTATTTTATTTTTTTAATTTCTTTTTACTTAATGATTAAGAATATGATTATTAGTGAAATTGTGTATTTTTTTTTTATTTTTTCTTAATGACTAAGGATATTAAAATAAAATCAAAATAAAAACACAAAAAGATCTCAACTAGCGGTATGCCCAGCTGTAAACGCTGAGTGGCCCACTAGCAGCATCCTTAATATATATATATAATTTGTTTAAATCATTCTTATCTTGTTTACCTCTTATATTTTTTTATGTTTTTTTGGATTTTTAAATTAAAGGTACTATTTAAGTAAATTTATTTATTTTTATTAGTTTCAAGATTGATATTGTGAGCTAGGATTATTTAGTTTCCAAAGGATCGTAAGATTCTAGCTAGTAGTTTACTAATTGAAAAATACTCTAATCATAAAGAGATTATACAAAAGTAATCTCACAAACTAACGGATCACTTGAGTGGTTCGTCAAATTATAAAGTTATTTTATTATAAAGTATTTAGCATTTACGATCTAACGGATCAAGTAAAACCACGTTGGTTTGTAGAAAGAATTAAAAGAGAAGACAAATCATACACTCACAAAAAACACCAAGACTTATACATGAGAGTCATGAGTTCAGGTTGGAAAACTTAATTAATTTCGTTGATGAAGATCATCACAAATAAAAATATGGTGAGCAAAAACACTCAAATCCCAAACTTCAATTAATACAACCAATTAGATGGGTTTGGATACACAATTCAGATGAGATGAGATGTTTTGTTGAAAGTTGAATAAAATATTGTTAAATATTATTTTTTTAATATTATTTTTATTTTAAAATTTGAAAAATTGAGTTGTTTATTATATTTTTGTATGAAAATTTAGAAAAATTGTAATGATGAAATGAGATGAGATGAGATGAAATAAGATATTTTGTGTATCCAAACCCACCCTAAAGAGTCACGCTCTCTCGCTCCAAAGAGGATCAACTTCTTTCTAGCTTTAGATCTCTTGGTGCCTGTAGCTAGAACCATAAATAAGGAATGACCATTAATCTTAAAGTACCAAGACTTCGTTTGTTTTTGCAGATGAGATAAGTTAAGATTAAAGTTAAAAGTTAAATAAAATACTGTTAGAATATATTTTTTTAATATTATTTTGATTTTGAGATTTGAAAAAGTTGAATTGTTTATTTTATTTTATGTGAAAATTTAAAAAAGTTGTAATAATTAGATGAAATGAGTTGAGAGGAGTTGTGAAAATGAATTGTTTTCTAAAAGATCCCCATTAGGCTTTTCAGGCCACGCAGTGAGACAAAAATAAAAAGAACTTAAAAGGAACTAACAATTAATTTGAAAGCCTTCATCATCATGAACAGGTGATCTAGCCTTATTAATTGTAACCATGCTGATATATTCTCTATATTAATCATCAATCAAATTTATAAAGTTTTTGGCTAGCTATGATCATCACCATTTAGTAATTTCTTTGGCTTCTTGTGAAAATTATGCAATTCTTGATGGCTAGGATCAGAGACACTATTATTTTAGGATCCACACAGAATTTCTACCCAAATCCTCTTTCGATCGGTTAAAATCTTTCTTCTTCTTTTTTTTAACTTTTTCTTTCACCGTTTTTAAACTACTTAGATATTTTTTTTTTAAATCGCATATTCATTTAAAAATACTTACTTAATCACTAAGTAAAAAAAAAAAATAAAAAATTCGGTAGAGGATTTCGGTAATCCTATGTGAATCTAGTGTTTTTCATTATTTTATTTTTGAACAGATTACACATATATAATTAACCGATCGAATGCCTGACCTGAGATCGATGGTTGAAACTACTTGAAATTCAGAGTTGAGACAAAATGAATTGACAAAGTTTAAAACCCTAAGCAACGCATCATATCAATTAATTAACAAGGTCTGAACGAAAAGAATACACATCCTGATGATCATTCGGTCATATATATATGTTTTATATATAGTATTAACAAAGAAAACTCATGCTATACATACAAATAAAAATGATAAAATGTCCGCAGTCACATGCATATATGTATTCTTTTAAGAGCTGTTAAGCACATGAAATACCAATAGAAGTGGCTGTAAACCGCTCTGAGGTTGACTTCCCTACCAAAGAACCGATCTCAGGAGAAATTCCGCTAAAATCGAACTCCGGAACCTCCGGTATCGTGTTAAGAGCCCCCGCGGACTTGTCGTACACATGAACGTAAAACGTCCCTTCCTTGGACTGATTTTGAACGTTAAGTACAGAAGTAGAAGTTGGTTTTGGCTTGAACAGAGACCTCAGAAGCTTTTGTAGCGAGCGAGAGATCTTCGAGGGTTTCTTGGGTACGGAAGGCGGTGGCGGCTGAGGTTTAGGAGGCGCTCGTCGATCCGGTAAATGAGGCATGGACATGGTCCGGCAGGATATGGCCGAGTCAAGCTGGCGTTTGAAGGAGTTGAGCTCGAAGGAGTCGTAGAGACTGCTGCCACAATCCCATACAAGCGACTTGTCATGTTGTAATTTCTCTTTATGTTCTCGAGATTTTTCCATTCCTAGCTTCCTTGCTAGTCACACAGACACGTACACAGAGAGAGAGAGAGAGAGAGAGAGAGAGAGAGAGAGAGAGAGAGGGTGTTAGCAAGAAGATTCAAGGTTAGATCAGGATCGGATTTGAGGTCGATGGGGGAAGTGTTCTTCCTTTTCAAAGGGTTGGTGAAGCTTCAATGGCGTTGGTTAGGACTTTTAGGACTAATTAAAATAGAAATGGAGCCGCCTGAGTTACAGCGTTCACGCCCTCCACATGTGGACCATCAAATTCTGTGTTTCCGTGTGACAGCTTTTTATTTCTTAAGCCTTCATTTATTGGGACAGATGGTTGCGCGTAGAGGACTCTACTTCTTATTCTAATCAGTTCCACAAAAATAAATATCGGAGATACTAATCATATTATAGCCTTTTGACCTTGACCAAACCAAAACGCTGGTTTACCCTGAGAAGAATGGACCCCAAGTAATCATCATATAGATTGATGGGTATTAGACGAAAATTATCACTAAAAATGCTCCCACAAAAAAACAAAAAAAAAAGTCGGTAAAACGTACAAAAGATACGCTACTTGGCCCGTGAGCCGTGAGAGTTTTATTTGGGTAGCAAATAATCTCAGAATAAGATATTCTGTAAATAATAAAATATATATATTAAAAAATAATAATAAAATAAAGATTAATAGTGAAGTATTCTATCCAAACTAATCTATTCTCAGGAAAGAAAAATCAAAAAGCCAAAAATAAAAAAATCAGAGTTGATGCGAGTAGGCTATAATTCTTGTCATACCAAAAAGCATTAACTCTCCCATTTACGGGGTTTAGTTAAGGTTGTCAAGGTAGAAAGCCGTTGGTCGGCATTAATTAATTTGAAAGTTCATTAATTATTGGAGCTAGCTAGGTCCTGATAGAAAAATATCAGTAGATAAGTTCTGATTTTATTAGTGGATAAATAATTATAATAGAAAAATATTTAACGTATCATATTAAATTATATTATTTTATAAATTTATTTTTATATTATATTATTTAATAATTTTTTGAATTCATATATAAATATTTAATGTTATATGTATCTTTCATTATAAAATCATGATCCGATAATTTGCTCAAAAAATTATATATATTATTTTTAGTGATAATCATGAAAGAATATAATATATATATATGAGTAAACACATAATAAAATGGACGTGCATGATCATCGGATGGCATTAGTGGATAAACAATTACCATGTACTTCCTACGTAGTAGTCATGTGCATATGCTTCTTAATTAATAATTGAAAAAAAAAGCAACTATATAGATTGATATTGATAAAAAAAAAAAAAAAACTGCTATATATATATATTGATAAGATAATATTTCCAAATCTTTTTATGGACCCACTGGCCTTTATGTGTTGATTAATGAGTCTCTCTGACATGATACGTACACGGGATGCTTGTAACTGTATTTCTATTTTTTTGTAATCTGTTGGTGAATCACATGATGATTTTATGCAATAGTTATGCCACTTACAGTCGGCGTGCAATCGGTTACTGACGTGATATTTACTGTTTATTAAAAAAATATGTTCTTCTTTTCGTTTCTTTTTCTTCTCCTTCCCTCCCTCATTTTCCATCTCTCTCTCTCTATCCATTCCTCCCTCCCTCAAAGCCGAAGTTCACTCGATCAAGTAAAAGCTCAGATAGTTGAACAAATTGACCCCGAACGGTAAGAGAAAGAAATTGCACATTTTTATAAATATCAAATCCCTCTTTGCAATACATGATATCGGATTAACACATAGTTACTCAGCAAAATAGACTAATAACAGTACCCGTAAGAAACAAATATGATTAGGCAACATCTTCAACCCATGATCCATTTCCACAATCAAGCCATAATCCAACAAAATTTAGAAACACCCATTAACCAGAAAAGCAAAATCAACAACCACAATTGACTCAAAACACACTTCTCTCTCGCTGGTTTTTGGAATTTGACATCAAGAAGTGTTTTCACACCATCGACGAAACCAAAAAGCCCCGTACCTTCAGGCCATATGGGAATCGGAGCCGGCAGCGAGAATGGTTTGGGCTCAGGAGGCGAAAACAAAGAACTTAGATACGACAAGTACGAAGATTACAGTCCTCAAAACAATGAGGACTTTGGGAACACCTTTCAGACAAACGAGTTCATCGCCATACTCCGTCAGCCATGAAAACATATCTGACCCATTTGGGTTTGAGGAAGTTAGAACCCAAAAAAATTGTATATGGCGAGTCGGACCCATGCAAGCTCCCGAGTCGAACCCATGGTTGCTCATGTTTGGACAACCTCACAGCGTTTCACTCAAGTGAGGAGTGAAGAAAGATAGGGGGCAGGGGGAGAATGGAGAAGACGAGGGAGGGAGAATGGGATCTAGTGCCAGTCGAAACGCACCGTTTTGGTTTAATTTTTTATTGCAAACAGAATTATTCTTTATGCAAAAGACCTCTCTGGAAGATATTAGATCATGAGTGCTACACCAAATTATCCTTTTCTTATTTTATATAAGAAAATGAAATAAAATAAAATATGAGAATAGAGATCACAGCTTTAATTTCCTAGCTCTTCCATGATCTACGCTTTTGTATTTTATACGTTTTATCGCTAGGGGCTACGTGCTTCATTAACATGCATAAAGTGGATCTGATACAAATTATTTTAATTATTTTATAGGTAAAATCTCAAATAAAAAAAGTCTCAAACTATTTGTAAAAAAATAAATCTCATTAATAAATCATATATTTTTATATATTTTTTTAAAAATATTATTTTTTTACAATGACTTTCATGAAACTTATCTATTTAAAATTTGTAAGAATCATTTCTTTTATTTTAATTAACGTTCCTTTCCACGAGTCTCTTGTAATGGGCTCAAGTCCATACGTGAGAAGCTAAGAAAATAAGAATATTAGTATTAGCTTGGTCAAATGCATTTTTAAAATTTAGTTAATATCACACTTTTTTATATTTGTATATTTCATTTAAATTCAATCCCCACATCAGATTAGCCATTCACTCTCTATATAATAATAAAATATTATTAAATTAATAATTTTTTTATTTAATTTATTTGTATCACATTTTATAATTCTACCAATTTAATATTAATAATAATTATATTCTAATTAAATTAATATTAAAAAAATCATATTTTTAAAAATCATTTAATGCTAATAACAAAAAATATTTGATTAAACTCATCTAAATTTCTATCTAAATTTCTTAATTACAAACCAAATAGTAATTTTATTAGAGTGAGAAACTAATATTTTAATGTTTGATTGGAGTGAAAAATTAATATTTTAATGTTTGGTGAATCAATAGTAGTTCTCTTTCTTTGGCCAACCACTGTAGCAAAAGTCCATCTTATTTTAGATTTGGCCAATCCAATGTGGAGTATTTTTTTACATCAATTATTTAAATTTTAACTAACTTTCTCATTTGGCCAAGCCAATATGAATGCTTAAGAAACGATTGTCCATACATTCCTTGCCGTCGTCAGGAGCCAGTTAGAATTTTATTTTGAAATTTGTTATAAATTAGCTACTATTTACTCTTACACTTTTATTTAGTAGTATATTTTTTATATAAAATATGAAATATGGAGTAATAAATAGTAACTAGTGAGAATAATTATTCTTTTTTTTTTCAGAATATTTCGAAAACTATCAGCTTTGTGCTTTATTGGGTTAATAAAAATATGTACAAGGCCATCTTATTGGAAAAGGATAATGCTAAATAGCCCATCAAGAATACTGATCAAAGTTATCGTTTGTATATCTATTTATTTTTTTAAATGTTAAAAGTTATAACTTTGTGCATGCCAAAAAACTTTGCGAATAATCCCGTTGTGGCTGAAGTTCTAGCTTTAGAGAGAGCTGTGGAGGTCTGGCTGGAAATTGGGATAGAAAATGCTGTTTTTGAAGGTGATGCATGCTCTTACATGAGTAATTAAAGATGTTAAAAGGATTGAAGAAAATTAGTCTTAGTACGGACAGATTATAGAAGATATTAAACGGATCTGAGATTCACGACAATGGAACAACGGAAACGACGTTGGCATGTGATCATGGTCACTAAAGACGCCAACTGAGAATTAGAAAATCCAACACCATAGACACCAATGGGCCATATTGGCTAGCTCTACATGATTTTGCATGCATAATACTCGCAAATGAAGAAAACTATATAGTTTAATTGAGGGGTACGTACCCAACTCGAATTGGTTTAAATCCAAATTGATCTCAGAAGCTCAAGGCATATCACATCATGATGCATGGAGCGAGTAATAAAACAACTGGACCACCTCATCAGGACCACATGATACGACCAATTCCCAATCTCTATTCTAATTGACGGGAAGGTTAGCCTCGGCCACTAGATCACTTGTTTGCATTGGTATGTATCTATGTATGTCATTTTCGGATGAGAATATTCCTACTTCAGTTTAGATAGATATATATATCAGAAATTATGCTCCTATCCAATGTACGTACCTAGCTATATTCTAATTGACAGGAAGGTTAGCCTTGTCCACTAGATCACTTGTTTGCTTTGGAATAATATCATGTCTTTGTCGCTGGGAATAGCATTTTTACATCTATAAATCCAACATGTATTTCCCGGCCGGCCCCTTTCCTCAATTAAATATTTTGGCCCTAATCTAAGTAACACTGGCGGCCACTCCTAGAAGCTGGCAAATGTTGCATTGTATCGGTGCGTGCATGATCTCTAGCGGCTAATTAACGGTGTTTGATTTTTCATGAGAATGGAGGATATGGAAATGGATTACTGCTGAGAAATATACAACTCGTGCATTATTGTGAACAGACAAAGCTTGCCCTTTCTTAATGTAATATTGTACTGCATGACATTTACTCGATAGCAGCAGCCATTAATATGCCTGCAGAGAAGAACCGACACGTCCAGTTTTCATCATATTTGTGCTTTATTGCAGTGCCTTCTCATGTACAGATAACAGAAAAAAGCAGTGTGAAACCAGCTTAGTTCAAATTCCAACAGGCTAAAATGGTATGGTTCTTCAAGCCAAGGGGGTGATTTATTATCCGACCACTTCACTGCTAAAGAGCTTAAACTTGTTGGCATCAACCACCAGTTGTCTTACAGATGAGAACGCGCCCATGATTCCTGCGCCTGTGAAGATGATCATA
>QEOT01002616.1:101469-163474 GCA_003123785.1 Pterocarya stenoptera
ACAAAACGAAGAAGTGGGCAACCATGCATGACAAATACTCTGTTATAACATACACAATGCATAGAAATGTGAAGAAAAAACAGTCATGGTATCAAAAATATGATATGAGACTATATTCCTCAATTCTAACGAGTAAAAATGCTCACCCGGTCCATTCTAATTAGTAAAACTGTTCATTTGGACCAGATTTTTTTCTCATCTCTCTATCGGAAATCAGAGCAACCAGGAGATGCTTTAATATGAAATTTTTACTTTACTTTTATCTCAATCAGATTTTATCCATTTGATTATATGACATGAAACATCTAATAATTTTTTCGAGGTTGATATTTAACTTAGTACTCTCCTTACCCTAATGATGACAATATCTGATAACCACAAGACTGAAATTCGGACTTTCGTGGTGGGGTATACTTGTGATATGGAGTCATGTGCTGAGATTGAGGGGGGGCATGGAAGATGCAATATTAAAGATCAACAGTATGAGCTGCTCATGCGAAGGATTGATTTTTAGCTTTATTTTCCCCGGTCTGCCATTATATATATCTTCTAGAATCAAATTACAAGTGTTTGGGCATTGGATCACATTATGTGGAAACCTAAATCAAAACAACAATCGGATGAGAATACTAGAAAACTACTTCGTGCAGAGGATGCTTTTCCTTTTCTGTTTTTTTTTTTTTTTCTGGGCTGCTATGATATTTGAGGTGGACTCGAAATCTGGGATGTGTTTTCGGAGACGGATTGGGTCTATCTTTAAGAACTAAAAACAAGCATCAGTGGGCGTTGTTGGATCATGTTGGTCTTGTAGTATAGTATCCGAGAAAATATTCCTGAGCGTGAAAGTTTTATGTCCTGTAATGATTGCGACGGGGTACATAAAAGAGAGGCGTGCCGTGTGACACAACTCTGAGCTGCTGAGTGCTTCATTTTTCTCGTACGATGTCGACTTGTGCACACTAAGGATTTTAGAAGCGCACACTATTTATCTATCATTCCAATCACAATAGTTTCCGAGGAACAACTTATCTTAAGATTTTTGGTCTGATTGTTTTTTAAAAATAAGTTGGCCCAATTTTGAAGGGCCCACATTTTTACAAAATATCTATTAGTATTTATTTGATTATTTAACAAATTTAGAAAATGTGTAGCGGTTCACATGCGAAAAGTCCTATAAAATGTGGCTTGGCTGGCCCATAAAAGGTTCAGTGGGGGGCGGGCATCAGATCATTTTGTGTTCACAGCCTTGGTGACAAAATTACTAGTGTTTTTCTTCGCTTGTTTGTGATGTTTGTGATTTTCTCATTCAGTTTGATTGATAGGAGGCAAGTTGCCATGGAGAGAAATATCATTGATTATAGCTAAGAGGAGTCCAAATAATACTACAAAATATCATTGATTAGCTATCAAACTGATAGCTAAGTTGTCAACGCTACTGTTAGAACTTCAACCATCGAAAAAAGCTTTTCATTTTTAGGGGTTCTGTTCCAAGGTTGCAGCAGCAGACTTGTTGTAGTCCTCCAATTCCTTTTTGTAGGCTTCCATTGCCTCAGCCGCTTTGTCATTCCAAGTTTTTCTTTCTACTTCATTCAATTCCTGTAACCACACGCAGCAAGAGATTATTGAAGAAGGATTACGTTCCTCTCTCACCTAACAAATCATCTAAGAAACAAATAAAAATATACCTTCCATTTTACAGAAATAAGAGCATTGAGGGTAGAGTTATTAATCCCAGGTCGCTCTTCCAATAGATTCTTCCTTGCATCTTTGCTGCATCAACAAAAAGCATGACACTTAAAAAATAAATCTTTTTTCTTGATTGCCACACTGAATTTAGTGCGCTTTAAGGATTGTAAACACCTTACCTGAAAAGAAGGTAAGAGGATGCAGGCCTTTTAGGCTTGTTAGGGTCAGACTTCTTGTCCTCCTTCTGCTGCTGCTTCTTCTTCTGCCGAGTTTCTTTTGTTTTCTGTACATTGGAGAACTATATTAGCAGCAGTAAATGTCTTCACAAGTAAAGACATAAAATATTTTTTTTATGATGTTTGTTAACGTACCTTGATTATATTCTCAGTTTTCTCCTTCTTCTTCAGAAGCTGAAAGGCCTCATGCTTCTGAAGTTTCATCTGCTCTTCCTCTTCCTTTCTGAGATTGGCAGCTTCTTCATCTTTCTTTTGCTTGTAAGCTTCCATTTCTTGCAAATACTTTTCCTTATTCTTCTTTGCCATCTACAAGTTTCAAACAGAGAAGTGAGACTCAAGCTAAACAGGAATTTAAGCTAAACAGAAAATTTTTCTTTGAAAATGAGTTAACCTCTTCATAAGGTTCTTTCTGTTTTTCTGTCATGTTTTTCCACTCTTCACCAGTGATCCTTGCAACCTATTATTACGAAGCCCAAATTCATCAAATTAGAGTTGAGCAGATGGGCTAACAACTCGAAGAATTTTGAAAATGAGAATTGTGATTATAAAATACCTCTAAAACATTCTTCTTCTCCGCAAGCAGTGCAGCTCGCCTATCGTTTGTGAACAAGAAGAATGCTGACATTGGATGCTTGGGTTTCAATGGATCCTTATCCTTCCTGTGAACAAAAATCAGAAATGTTAGTAACGCCGTGATGAGAGAGTAGAGACTAGTTGAAGAAATAGATAATGGGATTTACTTCTTCTTGGTTTCTTTTTCTGCTTCTTGTTTGAAATGGAGATACTGTTCAAGCAATTCCATAGCAGTCTTCTGTTTGTGCTCCTCCTCCAAGAGCTTCATAGCTTCACCCTCGCGCTTCTCCTTCGCAATCACCCGCAAATAGACTTCCTTTTCAGCCTGATACTTCTCTTCGTAAGGCTTCTTCTCTTCTGCAGTGACATTCTTCCATTTCGCTCCCAAAATGTTTGAAATTTCTTTGAATTCAGCCTCTGGATTTTCTTTCTTGGCCTAATAAAAAATCCCCCCAGAACAGTCACCTATATGTACATAGATCTAAACATCTAGTTCAATTCACAAAACCCATTTCTCTGTTTTTACCTCATTCCAGTTGTCTTTGCACCATAGGATGTACGGTGGAGAAGGCTTTTTCTTTTCAGGGCACCCCTTCTTCTTCTTGTTCTCTTTCTTGTCTTGCTCCTTGTCTCCCAGAGAATGACCAATAATAGGGAAAGTCTGAACATAGAATAAATGAAAGAAATGATAGAGACTTCAGATCCCACGCCAACTTAAAGAATTAAAAAAAAAAACAAACAAAGAAAGGAGCTGTCCTATGCTTTCAAAGTCTTTTTCTTTAATTTTCCTTATTTCTGAGCATTCAAACTGAAAATCATATTGCCGATTAAGAAAAGACGGTCCTTTCGAACTTATAGATCGAGAATAATTTAAAATCAAACCAAATGATTAATTATAAAACTTCTCTTCATTTTGTGATCAAGCAAACGAGGAGAAAGTAGAACAAGAAGGTCAAGAAAACGTACCACCGTGGGTTTAAACTCCTTCAACTTCTGCAACTTCTTCAACTCCATCTGAAGGTTCTCGTGCTGTCGGTCTCTGTTCTCAAGCTCTTCTTCCTTATGCTTCAACATCTCATCCTTGGCCTTCAAGAGCTCCTCAGCCTTGTCCTTCTCGAGTCTCAACTGCTGCATCTTCTCTTGCATTTCCAGCAAGTCATTCTCAAAAGATTGCGGTTGCTTCTTTGACTGTTTCTTGGAGGCCGCTTTGCCCTTCTTGGGCGAGGACCGTGGCTGCGAGAGGCTCTCTTGGTTCTCCTTTTCTGGGATATTGGCCGGCGGGACGGGGATCGGTGAGGGCTCGGAGACCTTCCCGGACAGGATGATGGCCTCTTTAGCTGTTGAGTTTTTCTCCTTCAGTGCCTTTCTGTTGTTTCTCGTCTTTTTTGTAGGGACTGGGCCGATGGGCATCTCGGCAACGGTCTCAGCCATGGCGGAAGAGAGAAACAGGAAATACTCAAAGAGAACAATGGGTTTGGGTTGGTGCGATTTACATTGTGGAGGAAGGGTTTCTTATAGTGAAGGAATGCAACGGTAAGATTTTTCAAATTTCAAATGGATTTGGAGGATTGGAGAGCTGTTTGGGATCCGAGTTATATGTATTAAGCTAAATTTGACCGTTGGTCGCCTTAGAGCGGTAATTCTTACTCCCAAATAAAGAGGGCGATTTGAGGTTTTAAAATTTAAAAGGCTTCCATTCCAAATATGTCTATAACCTGTCTCTAGAGTATTTATATTTTTTTTCTTTCAAATATTCTTTAAGATTTTTTAAATATTAAAAAAAATACACCAATTTATTAATAGTCATTTTCTTAACTATTATGTAAAAAAAATCTTAAAAATATAAAATACACGAGCGATCAAGATAAGAAAGCAAAACTATGGGACAAAGTAAGATTTTTCTATTATATATGATAGTCTTGCAAAGGTCATAAGACCTTACAACTTCAAGCTGTAAGATCTTGATTCGCAGGGGCATTGTTCCATAAAAAATGTTGGCACTTTCAATTGTTATTGATTTGTTGAGGATTAAAATAGAAAATAACCAAATTACGGGCTTAATTTGCCTAAATTTCTAACATATTATTTTACAATCATGATTTGTAATGTAAGCTCAAGATTTGTGCATATCATTACTCTTTATTTTATGAGATGTTCGGAAATATATTACATCAAAATATTAATGGTCACGAATTAATAATTTATTGCCAATACCAATTTATTAAAAGGGGTTGGAGTTGTAGTCATATCCACCCGATGCTTGGGTTTAAGATTGAAAATTTTACATATTGACATGCCGAGAACAGGAAAAAAATGTGATTATTTGAAAAGTCAGCTATGTTTAACAGTATAGATTAAAAATCTTGTCTTCCTTCCGCATAAAACATGCACAAGAAGAGATGAAATCAATTGTATATTTTTGTAGCGCAATGCTCGTACAATACTCATTTGAAGATTGCAATGCAAATGCAAGCCAAGGTAATTTTATTTTTAAAATTTTTTAAAATTATAAAAATATCTTTTCTAAAATAATGTTTTTTCTCATTTAACAACAGGCATGCACATACAGTCTCCAAGTGAGAACTACAAATAGAATTTCTCATTTTGGTATTCTAAAGTCAGTTCACTTTGCTAAATCACCGGTGGTTCTAAAAAACTTAACCCCGGTTTGGATTGGAAATTCTTCTCAACTCATCATTACAACTTTTTCAAATTTTCACACAAAATATAATAAACAATTCAGCTTTTCCAAATCTCAAAACAATAATAATATTAAAAAATAATATTCTAATAATATTTTATTCAATTTATATAAAACCATCTCAACTCATTTCTGAATCCAAACGGATCTTAAACTAATAGAAAGAGATAAATTTAGTTATTTAATTTATAATCTATCAACACTGCACAGATTAGCCAAGGGAAAGATGAGCTGAAGGGCATCCTGAAACGAAATGGATCTGAAAAGTGAAGTATAAGATACGTGGTGTGGGAATGTACCATTTGTCTACAGCTCTGGCAAGAAGAATGCCGCATCCAATACTTTCTCATAGCCTGAAATGGTTGAATATGGATTTCATGCATCAAAACTATGGATGAATTGTTAACCATTTACAACCATCTCCATTATCACGTCATTCCAAGAGTCTATTGGCCCGGGTAAGCACCAATGCAGACAGTCGGTCTGAACTTTTGCGTTTTTGTCCCCTGCAAATGGATGGAACTCTCTGTACGCACCTGGATGCCCATCAGGCCGCAATAATGAAAGCAAGGTGAGGTCAAGAAGTTTAAGGTTCACGCCATTTCTGGAAGCTTCGGGTGCTGCCTTCTCAAACTCCTCGAGTTCTATGTTGCGCAAAAACCTGTTCAAGTCCTTCAATTCAATCTCACCTTCTTTGACTGGTGCTGTTTTGGGGCAAGTCCCTCCACTAGACCACTCTCCATTCTCGAAGTGATCTGGTGTGGAAGTCCTAAAGAATATCAGGCCCTTGTGATTGGATGTTACAATGAAGTTTAATACATATTGGAGGGCTTTGCGATAAGAATAAACAAATCCCAACTGTGTCAAATTCCTTTTAGGACAGTAATGGCAACCCACAACAGTGTTGTTCTCGTGAAAGATTGTAGATTTGAGAAACCATTTGCCGCTTGAAAATATTATGTAATCCAAGTTCTGGTACATATCCGTCCATTTCTTGTCCAGTTTGTCAAGATACAGCTCAACTTCAGATGTTGAAACACCATTGAAATCCTCAAAAATAGCAGATTCTACGAAGAAAGGGGACCAAATATACGAGACGGTGAAGTTGTATGAGGGAAAGTGCCATCTTCTGGACCTATATTGTTCATCATGGTAAACTTCAACAGCTTCTTCCACCTGAGAGCAGAATAGGTCAACTGAATAGGCCAGACATCAGAAAATGAATGCTAGTCTCTAAGTAAAGATGCACATGGTAATTCAAGATCATCAACACCCGATATAGTGATAAAACTAAATTAAAAGTCACAATAATCAAATTCCCAAGAAAGCATTTGAAATCAAAATAACACAATCCATAACCTCCAAGACAATTTAAAATCATGAGAAAGTGTCAGTGAGAATGGTCCCTTGACTAAGGAAAAGCAACTCGCCCAAGTATGGGCCAAGATGAAGTCATAAAGGTCAAGTACTTGACAAGGTTAATAGAAATTGGGCCTTCATGAATCCAATGTTGAGCTACAGCGTATAAATACCATTCACTCATTCAGGGAAAAAATGACAATCCATTTATATACTGCATACTAACAAAGAGCAATACAAAGTCAGAGATAAAAAATGTAGTTGTGGATAAAAGCAGGGTAATGTTCTTTTTATAGGTAAAATAAATAAATAAAAAAGCAGGGGTATGTTCGAAATCTATTTTGTCTAGCTACCACAACCGTACACTATAATTGTATAGGATATATACATATATATTTATATAAAAGCTTATAGGAATTAAATTCCATATATAACCAACACAAGCACCCTAGTAGAGAAATGCCGGGAAACAATTTTTAGCACTTCGCAACTTAATTAGAATACGAGAGTTCATTGACAACCATCTCCACATCAGGACCCCAATTCTCTGACATTTACATCCATATGAGTACAAGAATGTCGTGTGAATGCCTTTGGGGTATATAAAGCTGCTAATAAAAACCGATCAAAAAAATAAATAGCATGAAGAAGAATTGCTAAAACAATCAACATATAAAACCTCTAAATGAGTAGAAGTTACAGAGATAGCTGTAGTGCAGAAGCCAGATCTTTTAAGTGACTTGACGACTGGAAGTAGTAAACACCATCTAAGGATTATAGTACAAATATTTTATGGGGATCACATTTATAGAAACTTAAAACTTTATACGCACTATAGGTATAAAGAAAGTGCTCCACAGTGGATTGATTTGTTCCTACTACTCAAAAATAATAAATTATAATCGTGTCAGGAAAAACAGATAAACCACACAAGTCACATAGGTACTTTAAAAAGCAAAATAGCAAGGCCAGGAACAACAAAGCTTCTTGCTCAATAATCCAAATCCAACACTCGAATATGCTATAACAATCTTAACAAGTACCGTTGAGAGCATGCAGAGCAATGACTGCACATGGTTGCGAGATATTGAATCACCAATTAGTCCCCATGTTTTGTGCCTCATCATCTCAAGAAATCTTTCTGGATCAAAAGGCGGTAACTCGCAATCTCTTGGGTTCCACCTCCAGTGTAGGTACCCTGTATCCGGCCGCCCATTATTCATACAATTTTGATGACTTTCGATTGACTGGCAGCTCCGATTAGTGTAAAGAGGACCCGATGGATTTGCTATCCAATCCCCAGTAAAAAGATCACACTTTTCTGCAAGTTTTTTTGCAACCAACGTTTACTTCAAAGTACAAACTGCACATATAATTATAAGAGAATACGAAATGATAAAGGAATCAACAATATAAGAGAATCAACTTTATGAGTAGTTTGTGTAATCCGGGTGGGATTCAATCGAGCGCAACTTCTGATGTCCATTGTAATAGGGTCGTTGATTTGTACAAGTTAGTTTCTGCAATTTCTTAAGCTGTTAATTTCAATTCCATCATCATCTTCATTGCTTTGCCAAATCCAATTAATCATTGCGTTGATAAAAGTCCCCTTGATGTAGGCATTACCGAGTCCCCTCGGATTCACTAGAATCGAGACTCAGAAAAATGATAAATCAAAGGTACTAAAAAAAACAAACTATTAACAAAACCCCTAAAAATGTCAAATCTCAAACTATCCACACTTGTCAAGAATGGTAACTTACCCTTCATTTGACCCTCTAGTGCATCCAATACCTAAGAAATAAGGTAGAATAACAAAAAAACAACAACCAAGTGTAGAAGAATTCAATTACCTTTCCGAGGAACCTGATCTTCATCTTCTTGAACTTGCACAGATTGAGGTGGCTCTGAAAGCACGGTTTTCTCCGGAAAAGGGCTTTTTTCTTCCAAGACTGACCAAAGCCCCGTGGAACGAAAGAATACAAGACGAAAAGCAAGACCCATCAACAGAATGGCAATCATCAACTTCAGGAGCATACGGTTCTGAAAGTTTCGGAACCACTGCTTCCAATTTAGCTTCATTTTCTACCCTAACACCACTTGCTTTGCTCTGAGCTCTCGAACTCGGAGCGAAAGTGAAAGGCTTTGAAATATTGATTCGATGCTTGTTTCTGGAGCATTAACTATATGGGCTTTGGAGCTATACTCCAGACTCTGAAGTATAGCAGATCAAAGTGACCGACATTGAAGTATGTCATTAAATGCTCATCGCATGATAAGCCATTGGGAGACTGCTATATTTTACATAAATTGCATGATAAATGCTCCTGTAATTTGAAGACATAAATTGAAATATTTTATAATTTAAGCCGCAAAACAAAAAAATATACAATTACGAGGTTCGTTCCCCTTTCCTATTTTTTGTCGGGATCTTTTGCTTATATATTTACTTTTGCTTATAAAAAATAAAACCATCTTAGACTTTGAATGGTTCTTCAGTTTTCTTACTAATGGGCAGACTGGTTCTTCAGTTGGTGAGCAAATGATGTTCCAAGTCTGGACCTTAGGTTTGCTAATGTTGACGTTTAGTTTTGGTTGGGTGATAGCCACTTGAGACACCAATTAATAATAGTCATACTATAAAATAAACCTTTGTGCCATCCTTTTGTTCTTTTTCTTTTCTCTTTTTTTTTTATGAATAATTATATTTCTAAATTTGTTTATTGACCTATAAAATAACTAATATTTCAAGTACAAGTGAGGTGGTCTCACAATATCAGAACATTTTTTTTAAAGTATATCTTCTCTTCATTATTGGTTAGCTATCGATGGAAGATTTTGATGGAGTTTTGCAGAAGTTGGAACTATCTCTTTACAAGTCCTATTAATTTATTTGTAGATCGACCCTTCTCATGTGCTATAAATTATTGGTCCTTAAAAAGGGTAAACGAGGAGAATCTAATGATAAATTAAAAACCCAGCTAGTTTCATTATTATCCATAAC
Source organism: Pterocarya stenoptera (assembly GCA_003123785.1). Taxonomy (NCBI): domain Eukaryota; kingdom Viridiplantae; phylum Streptophyta; class Magnoliopsida; order Fagales; family Juglandaceae; genus Pterocarya; species Pterocarya stenoptera. The sequence goes on from QEOT01002616.1 coordinate 111,029, forward strand.
TAAATTTGATGGGCTTTATAGTAAATTCATATTTACTCACTTTTTTTAAAGGAGTTATGCGACACTCACATTTCACGACTATAAATATTATTCTCATAAGAATATCTGGCGTGAGAGCCTATCTCCATGTCATTTTTTGAATTAATGTTTTGAGTAATTTAATAAAAATAGAAAGCCATTGTTGATCTTAGATTTTATTATTTCAGTCACATTTGATAATATAGTACATTTATGTCGTTGCCATTTAAAATGTACAACATCAACAAATGTGATAGATACAATAGAATTTAGAACGAACAACATATTTAGATATTAAATCACAGTTGGAAGGTTTTTTTATTTAAGCAAATTCAGATGTGGGGAACCAAATATGCGCAAGAATTCATCAGACTCAAATTAAAGTCTGGATCGGCAAGTGATTCATCAATAGGCTTATAGCTAAAAGGATATGGTTTTGAAGGACTGTAAGATAATGTATCAACATCATGCTGGTTGAAACATTCCAGTGGAGGGCCACTTGCTGGATGCCTATTGCCTGACATGAAATATGCAAAAACACTTTTGGCGAATGATTAACAAGGTTTTTGCCACATCAGCTCAATGAACTAGATAATTTGCATGGTATAATCAGCTTTACTCACAAAGAGATCCATGTGTATGAACAAGAACATATATCAGTTGGTGAAAATTGTTTTTAGTTTGTGTTTTTTTTTAACAGATACATGTTTCAGTTTCAAAAGATTTTGATCTTGCCTCAACTATTAAAACACAACCAAGAAAACAGACTTTAAGAAAACGGAAAGCGCTTGCATCTCAACAACATCATTAAAAAACCAAACAAATATCAGAAGTCACATGATACTTCTGGGAACTTTCATACCAAATCCATGTTTTGCTTTCTGGACCCTGTTTAAAAGATGAAAAATAACAGAGTCAATGAGACATCACAAAGAAAGCAATTTATCTTGCGAAAAAAATAAATAAAGACTTGCTTTAGAAACTACATGTTTTGTTTTTTTTTTTTTTTCACAATAGAGAATTGATTCCAATATAGGGGCAATTTAAAGGTACTGAGAAGGAAAGTCATGCTCTTTTAAATTAACTAACTAACGTCAGGGTACAAGTTCAACCTAGTGGTCAATGGACAGACTTGGGATATGTTGTAAACTCAGACATCCTGGGATCATGTATCTAGAGTTTACTCTCCAACGGTGGGTCCAAAGGACTCCATCTCGATCAGGTTTCACTTCATCAAAAATATTCCAAGAACTGATCAACTGGAAAATTAAATTTAAGATTCCTTAAAAAAATGCCGTGTGATATATCTGCTTTGGAGCCATCTACATGGTGGATATCAAAACATTTTAGCTTCTCTTTTTCAGTCCATCAGATAGTATTAAAACGTTAGAAAGAAGTGAAGATGATACAAAATAAAGTGTGAATTTGAAAAATCCTGAAAAGCAATCAAGACAAAATGATTATAATCTCAACCCCCCTCAACGACTCAATAGACAACCATTTTCTAGGAGAATGAAATATAATGCTTGCCTAATTTTGATGCTTTCTTTGCTCTGATAACTAGTTTAAACATTTTCTCAGGATTTCAAGCATGCTTCCAAGTTCTAAGCAATCATAGATGAGCAGTACAGCTTACGTTGGAGCAAGTTTGCCCAGGCCATCGAGTTCTTCACCAGTTTCCTCATCTACAACTTTTCCAGAAATATCAACACTATAAAATCTATCTTCTGTAGTTGGTAGTCCTCTGCTGGCAAGTAGGTCTAGATCCCTTTTATTAAGTTCTCTCCCATTCACATGTACACCTGTGTTTCCACCTGCACATTTTGTTGGCATGGCATAGTTGAACTCTTCAATAAAAGGCTGCAAAACAAAAACCAATATATTTCCTTATGAATTCATAACATTAGATTATGTCACCAAACAAATGAATTTATAAACCACGTCATGAAACAATAAATCTTACAGGTATTATGCCAAAGCAAGGATGGCCCATCACACCCCAGAATCCAGCTTGAAAATCATACCTGGTGACCACAGAATAAATAAGTGCAATTAATCAAAATTTTGCTTGCCATAATAGTGCATGTTGGCACCAAGACCTTCATTATAAATTACAAACTATTAGGAAAAAACCATAGTTTTGAACCAATACTCAAGGTATAGGTTAACCACTGTATTAAAGATAGTCATGAAATCCCATGAAGTGCTAGAGGTCTTGGGCCAAGCTATCCCTGGCCTACAATTGAGCTAATGATAAAAATCTAGCACAAACAAGAGAAAATACAACTATCTTCACACCAAATTTAAGAACCCAAAGAAAGTTCAAGTCACATTTGGGCCAATAATCCAAAAGGACCTGTCAAATTTATAATTGTAGTCCCTTGGAACAAATTACAATCTCTCCCTTAAATTCATGACATCCTCGTTAGCCCATTCTAGGTGGCAACTCGAGTCCCATACTTCTTGCCGGTATTGGCTCCAATACCATTTATAATGACTTCAGGAGAAATAAAGGCACATTTAGGCCTATACTTAAAACAAACTAGTCAAGGCTATGATTAGAGCCCAATGGAATGAATTAGAAAAGAGTAAGAATTCCCTCACAGGCAATGTAGAATCCCATTCCCACCCTCATATACTCAATACAAGGTATTATACATAGAAACCACCCTTGATTTCTGCCTGTGAAAGACCTATTATATAGCGCCTTCATTTGCAAAATTATTCAACTATGGCTGAAATTTGACAAGTATCTAATAACTTCATAACATTTGGAATTACTTGATTTATCAGGTTAGAGATCAATAAAGAAAATTATATAATATAAACTCCTAAACTCGAATTACCCCACAATCTTGCACTTCTGCTGTCATCTACATAGCACCATTCAAAATATTTATTTTTCTGGCAAAGATTAGATATGCATGTTCTGGAAGAGATATGAAGTACCAAACACTTAAATGTAATTGGTATATAAACCTACCAATATTCTCCAGGCTGAATTGGCCCAGCTTGCTTTTCAGCCTTCTTAACCAGACGATCTGTTATAGGTTGCCCATTAACTGAAACATTATGTATTTCATTTTCCAGACTTTGAGTTGACCTTGAGAATTCTCTAAAGCTCTTCTTGATCAAGCCCACAAAGAATGACTCCACACCATTGTTGATTTTTGGTCGATCTTTCTCTTTGCTTACCTCCACAGAGTCTTGAGATAAACTTGTATGAAGATAATCATTGAATGAAACTTCCATCTCAGTTGCCACTGACGTGTCTTTAACAGAATTTTGCCGAGAAGTGATCCTACCTAAGACCATCTTGTCTTGGTCCACACGTTTACTTTTGTTTCCCTGCCCATTTTTACCAATTGCATGATCAGAGGGACAATCAGAATAATCCCGCAACAGTGAACTGAAACGTTTTGGAGACAAGTCATCTCTTAGGGGCTGCTCAAAGGAGAGAGAAACATCTCGCTGGACACTCACAGCATCTGGGATCTCCTCGGATGAAGAGATGGAAGATGTAGTGAGGCCCTGTCTGTTTTCAGACTCGCTTAAGTTCAACCTCTGGCCTTCTGACTGCAAATAGTGTCTATTATCTATCAAATCCAAGTCATAACCAGAATTATCAAAATCATCCGAGCAGGAGTTGATGATGCCAGCATCCAAACAAACACGAGAACTTGAATGGCTTTCATTTAATACCTCTTTAGAACCATCCCCACCCTTAGCGGATGTTTGCTTCGTTTCCTGTGGAACAGATATAATTAGCTTCTTGTTCACAATTTCAAACAAGATAATAGTTGAACAGCCACCACATTGCAGTTTCTGCATCTTGTTCTCCGTCATTTCAAATCTTCTAGGCAGTTTCAGCAACTCAAAGCAAATATAGCAAGTTATGAATGGGGCACCATCCCCTACAGGATAGCAACGCGGTCTGTTCTCGTAGGCTGCCACCACCCTTCTAGGAAAAATGTGACCAATATCATCAATGTCCAAGTCAAAATCACTTGTCCATCTTGTGTGCCTTTGTGGATCCTGTGAGGTCAACTGAGCAGTAATGGAAGCTTGTGGATTATAACCATGTGGCCCAGGATTGTCACAATGGTAGAAGTTAGAATCAATAGGATCCTTCTGAATCCTTCTATTGCTAAATGAGATGGGAGGAACTCGCGGAAGAACTTGCCAATTATGGTTGAGGCAGCGTAAACAAGAGCATGCAGGCTGGTGATAAAAGGTTTCAGGTTGATATGAAGCAAAGGGATTGGATTCCATGTACTGCCCACGAAAGTATTCGTTAGGTGCTCGTTGTGGGTATTGACTGGGTGGTTGATTGAGAGGCCTCCTTCTCATTTGTGGCTGATAAGGTTCCTCATATAAAGGAAACTCATCTGTGACATGCCTTGGAGGAGGATAGAAGTTCCGCATACCCATGTTATGGTGATTTGTGAAAGGAACATTTCCATGTGTATGATCCAAATAAGGGGGCCTTGGAACATGTTTATCCATGGCAAAAGGCTGCATTGAAACATTACATACATCATGGCCACTGGGATCAAGACGAGTCCCATCAACAGGGGCCCTCGGTTTATTTTCTATAGCACAAGATCTGCTAAGTTGATCTTTCAACTCATCCAACTTCCTAAGCAGTTCAGCTCGGTCCTGTTCTAATTGTTCAACTTTGTTACGCCCATCTAGGTCATCATCATGCTTCATCTGCTCGCCATAGTCATAAAATGATTCTGGCTTATAGCTTGAGGGTCCCTCATCAGGATAAGCAAAATTTTGGTATCCCCTCTGATCAGCAACCACCCTAGAGTTTCTGTAGAATTCCCCAAATCCATCTCTTTCCACACCCCGCCCAATCATATTTGTTGTAGTCCTTAGCCAGGCCAAGTTTTCTCCACTACTCAAACTAGAATACTCGGACTTATTCATGTTCATATCATGATCATCCCCATGAACCCGATAGTCATCCGGGCATTCGGACAGTCCCATATATCTACCATGAAACCTAATTTCCTTCTCGGTGCCACTTTGTTCAAGCCTTAAGCCCTTAACCTCTTCCCTAACTTTTATACCATTATTACTCGGATCCTCTTTATTATCTGGTTCTGATACTGAATTACCAATCGAATTGACAGCTTTTTCCCTAAAGATTCTCTCTTTCCTCCTATTCACTTCAATCCCATCACTCTCCCTCTCAGTCTCAGAAGCACAGCCTACACTACCACCCACTTTCTCTGACAAACTCTCCAATTTCTCAGAACCCCCTCTACCCCACTTTTCATCGGATTGCTCGAGGACCCCATCAATCCCAGGCGATTTCTTCTTCGCTGTATAATCAAAATTACAATTCAACCTCCCGAAATCACTAAATCAGTCTACAAAATTGCTTTTGAAATCGTAAAAATAATAAGGAAAGCCACAAAGAATAAAACTTTGACAAGCCTGTTTTAACTTTCGGAATCTTTTTTTCCGTTAAGTTCATTTTGATTTCTCCTAACCAAACGAAGGGGAGACAAAAGGAACAGAAGAAAACTCGGACGGAGAAACGAGAAAGAATGGAAAAGCTAGCGTACCTCGAAGAACAGCACCACAACCACCACACTTGTAGACAGTGTAGTCAGGAAGCTCTGGTAGGATGTTTTCACACTTTGGGCAGCGAACTAACCGAACTTTGGCACCCTCAGCCATTAGTAAGCATCAAAATCCAAGATTCAAAACCAGAACACCAAAAAAAATCGTCAAAAAGCTCAAAACAATCCCAACTCACCTCGAAACCCGTAAACCCTTTTACATTAAAAATCTTAAACCCGTACAAAGCAACAACAATTTTTATGAAAACATCGACGTACTTTCAAAAGAGAAGGAAATAAAGAGAGACAGAAACCCAAAAATATATAAAAATAAAAAATTACATAAACGAGTAGACGACATTCTACACGGTCCTAGTGCAACTGAGATTCGCGGTTGGCTTTTAAAAACTCCGACATTTTTTCCTTTCTGTGAAAACTAACAAATTCTAACGAAACTTTTCTTTTGACTCTTCTCAATTTTCTAGAGAGAGAGTTGTGAAATGAGAATCTACGTAAACCGAGAAAAGGGGAAGTTTGGAGGGAAGGGCCATAGTTGACCCGGTTCCCGACATCTTCCTGGAAAATAAAAGCAAGCCGTGACAAGAAGATGTGCTTGTGTGGCTGGAGATTAGGCTTGGGACGGTACCAATAAAAAAGAAGATTCAGAATGAACGAATGAAGAAGGGGAAACATTACACATGGCAAGTAAATATTAACTCCAGAGAGTAGGAATTTGAAGTAACTGAAGTCTCAATGCACATCACTTACAAATATGATTAAAATCATATATTTTTTTAAGTAATGTGCAGTGTAAAACTTGTATCTAAAGTAATATCTCAAGGCACAGATTTAAATGGAAAGTAAGAATGATTTGTGATATAATATCACTGATATTTGTTAGAGTCGGTGTGTGCCTTATGATTTTATCCTAAACAGTTATAATAATTTGAAATAGCACGTGAATAATGATGAAATATTTGAATTGAGATAGACATTCTTATAAATAGTTTGCCCTATAATGTTTTATAGGATCTTAGAAAAAAAAAAAAAGTAAAAAGTTGAATAAAAATATTATAAAATTAAAATATTATTATAGTATAATTTTATTTTGGTATCTGAAAAACTTAAATTTTTTAATTTTATTTGAATGTAATAATTAGATAATAATTATATAAAAAAGTTAAAATTAAAAAATTAAAAAATATTTATATTTATAATATTTAAATATGATAAGATGGAACATATATCTATCCAGATAAGACCTAGAGGTGTTTATCCTCATTTCAAAACTTCTCTATTTCACACTAAATAGTGACATTTCTCTATTTCACACTAGACAGTGACATTTCAAGGTAAAGGCTGGGTCCAAAGTCTGCATCAGGAAATTCTATAATTTTTGTCCTATAATTTGCGGCCTAAATATTTTTTACAATTTGAAAAAATGGATATAATATGTGTCTAATACTAAATTTCACTGTTGACTTGATCTTACAATTTTTGTTCAAGACAAGTTGTACGACGGTGCAATCGATCCAAGTTACGGATTAAAATTTTTGATCCATCATTTTTATTGGATCGGTTCGGTCGATTCATTTGTTTGATTCAATTCATGAATATTTTTTTCTCTATTTTTTTACTTTTGAATAAAAAATTAATTGAATTAGTAAAATTAAAATTAAATGATCTTTTTAACATTTTATATATGGTTAATGAATATTAAATAATTTTATTGTATATATAATTAATGGTAATCCTTTGAATGAAAATTACATAATTAATTTATAAAATTACTATATAAAATAATATAGAATTTATATAATAAATATTTAAATATATATATTCATTTGATCGGTCTCGATCCGGTCCAGTTAAAAAAAATCACATCTCGAAGCTAACCAATAAAACTATCGGTCTGGTCCGGACTAATAATCTTACACCCCTAAACATGACATATGCATCCTACAATCTAGACGTAGTATATTTATCAGCCTTTCAATTATAAACTTTGTTTAAAAGATAAATAATTTAGTCACAAACAAATGATTACATAAAAATAAATTAATAAATTGACATAGTTTGATATAGTATGTTAGATTGTAAAGTTAATTATAATGTAGATTTAAACATTACATGAAGCCGCATCCATAGCCTATTTTTCCCCGGACATTTGACAATTAAAAAAAAAATCAAATATTTTTCTGCTCGATATGTATAGCGTTTTTATATATGCTGTATGAGCTTTCTTAATCATACCAGAGATTGAAATCTTCCAAATCCAATAGTTTTTCTTTTATCCATTTGCTCAGCTAAATCAAAACAATAAAAAATAAACAAAATTTCAGTTCATATTATTATTATAACTGCATTTCCTACAAGTTTTTAGGCTCTAATTTATCTGGAATAAAATTTATATGATATTCTGACAATGTCAACATTAATCTTTTATTATAAGATATCTGATGCAAATAATTAAAGTGGAGTGGAGTTTACGTCTCATTAAACAAAATGGTACCAGTTTGCTTCACAGAACACTTAATTGGGATTTGAAAAGGAAATGCCTTTATTTTTAAAATAAAATTATAAAAATAACTACGCACCTATCGTTGTTGTTATTATTATTATTGTTATGTTATTACATCAAATACGTGGTGTTGTTGCAAGACAAGTTGCCATGTGGCAGAGTTGTCTTATTCAAGTTTCCGTTTTTCTTTTTTTTGGGGGGGGGGTTCTTTGACCATGTCATGGGACGACTTTATCAAATCTGGCATATTATAATGTCAATTTTCGAACCAATTGATTGGGCAGATTCATTCCTGACTTTACCACTTTTGGTTGTTGTTTTATGAATTCTGACTTTTTACGTCCAAAATAATAATAATTAATGTCTAGTTTTTTTTTTTTTTTAATTCAACTCATCTCGTTATTAAAAAAAATTTTAAATTATTATATTAAATAAAATAAAAAATTTAATTCTTTTAAATTTTAAAATAAAAATAATATTTTATTTAATTTTTAATTTTAATTTATCTCACCCAACATAAACGAGTTTCTTTAGAATTTCTTGTTGTAAAGAAATATCAGGAGACAGTTGTCCCCCGATATCATCCTCTTAACGAAATTTGATAGGGTACGAACTAAAAAACACGAACACACGAATAACCAATCACATGAATTCCTTCAATTTCTTGTCCATTCTACTTTTCTCCTAAAGAAAAATCATCATTTTCCTCTTGACTGAATCATTCAGGCCCCCTTCCCTAAAATGCCTATGGAATCTCCGATTACAAGCTACTTTTCCAACTATCTACTTTTCCACAGGTATTTTACCAATGAAAAGCATCATTCCCAGTGGCGAAATCAGAAATATGTTGCAGAGGAGCCGACTAAAAATAAAATTGAAATAAATTTTTATTTTATTTTTAGATTAAAATAATCTATAAAATTATAGATAAGTTTAAGATAATTTTTTATAGAAATGGTCAACACAATATGAGATTAATATAATCATATTAAATCATAAAAAATTAATATATATTTTCTTTTTTCTAAACTTTTGGAGAGCCATAGCCACCCCTGCCCTTATGTAGTTCTGCCAATGATCATATGCAATTTCCAACTATCTTCTTTTCTATCATCTTGAAATACGCTTTTATCTGGTCTACTTTTTGTATAATAGGTTATTATGTATTGGAATAGTTTTAGAATGTTAATGTTAGAAAACAAGAGGGAGACATGTTTGCTCAATAATTTGATATGTGTATTCATCTTTTTGCAAATAAATAGATGTACAAAAAATTAAGTATGGAAAGTTATACATAAGGTAAGTAGACTAATTTGATTGAATCCTAAATGAGGGTCCTAAAATTAAGGTAATCTCTGATTTTGTGCAAGTAAATTATTTTCTGTCAATACTCCCCCTCAAGTTGGAGCATGGAGATCCGTAATGTCCAACTTGCGCGAGAAATGATGAAAAAGTTCTTGTCATAAGGCTTTGGTGAAAATATCGGCGACTTGCTCATGTGAAGAAGTATGGACAGCTTTGAGGAGGTCCGAGCAAATTTTATAGCGAATAATGTGGCAATCAATCTCAATGTGTTTGGTACGCTCATGGAACACGGGATTGTGTGCAATACAAAGTGCAGATTGATTGTCGCAATGAAGGGTGAAAGGCTCGGGATGAGAGATGCCAAGATCAGTAAGAAGCTGCTTCAACCAGGTGAGTTCACAGGTTGTGATGGCCATAGCTCGATATTCGGCTTTGGCGAAAGATCGGGCAAAGGTAGTCTGTTTCTTGGTACGCCATGAGATCAGACTAATGCCTAACTAAATGAAGTAACTTGTGGTGGGGCAGCTTACCTAATCAGAATCAGTATAAGCTGTAACTTGAAGACTGCTAGAGGAGGAAAAGAAAATTCCTTAGCCGAGACTTCATTTGAGGTAGCAAAGAACACGAGTAACAGCAGTCATGTGAGGGGCACGAGGAGCGTGCATGAACTGGTTGAGAATGTTGACTGCATAGATAATGTCAGGTTGAGTGATGGTCAGGTAGATGAGACGACCAACTAGGCAACGATAAAGACAAGGATCATGTAGGAGAGTGCCATCTTGGTTGTTGAGATTCAAATGTTGTTCCATAGGAAAAGAAGCGGTTCGAGCACCAAGTTGGCCACTATCAGAAAGTATGTCGAAGGCATATTTGCGCTGATTGAGAAAGATGCCTTCGTGAGAACGAGCAATTTCGAGTCCAATAAAGTATTTGAGAAAACCAAGATCTTTTGTTTTAAAGTGAGTAGAGAGAATTCGCTTGAAAACTTTGATATGAGAAATGTCATTACCAGCAACCAAGATGTCATCAACATAAACAAGAACAAGAGTGATGCTGCTGTGAGTAACAAGAGTGAATAAAGAGTGATCTGCCTGAGATTGATGAAAACCTGCATCAAGAAGCACAGTAGTTAGTTTAAAAAACCAATTGCGGGAGGCTTGCTTGAGGCTATAGAGGGATTTTCTGAGCCAACAAACACTAGTCTCCCCCTTAGTACGGTATCCAGGTGATGGATTCATGTAGAATTCTTCATCAAGATCGTCGTGCAAAAAAGCATTGTTGACGTTGAGTTGATGAATAATCCAATTTTTGGTAGCAGCGACTGCCAATAAGCAGCGGACAGTGGTCATTTTGGCAACCGGAGCAAAGGCCTCGTGATAGTCAAGGCCTTCAACCTGAGTGTAACCTTTGGCAACCAGCCAAGTTTTGTACCTCTCAATAGATCCATCGGCCTTTAGTTTGGTTTTGAAAACCTATTTACATCCAATGGGTTTCTTACCAGGAGGAAGAGGTTCAAGAGTCCAAGTGGAATTATCCTCTAGAGCACGGATCTCAGCGGACATGGCCTCTCGCCAATGGGAATGGCGAATGGCATCAGAATAGCAAAACGGGTCAATATAGGAGGTAAGAGCAATTAAATAAGTAATATGTGAGGAAGAAAAAAGAGAATATGAGAGGAAAACAGATAAAGGATGAGCAGTACCTAAAGCCGGTGTAGTAAGTGAAGATGTCGTGGGCTCCGTGTGTAAGGTGGGGCATATGTAGTCGTGGAGATAGGCATGCCGAACAATGGTGCGGCGAGGATGCGAAACGAGAAAGTCAGATGGTGGAGAAGTAGGTGAGGGTATGGAGGGAGGAGAATTAGGAGAGTCAGAGGGTGGAGAAGTAGGTGAGGGTAAGGAGGAAGGAGAATCAGGGGGTGGAGAAGTAGGGACAACAGGTTCGGGAATGGGAAGATGGATGATGGGAGAAGGGGAAAAGGAAGTGTCTGGAAAGTCCTGAAAAGAAAATTGTTGTTCATGGAATGTGACGTCACAGGAATAGAAAATGGACTGGGTGTCAAGGTTGTAGAGTTTGTATGTTTTATGAGTACTGGGGTAGCCAAGAAATACACATTTAATAGCACGAGGAGAAAATTTATCACGATGAACATGAAGAGTTTGTGCATAACAAAGACACCCAAACACACGAAGATGTTCGTAGTTGGGTTTTGTATCAAAAAGAATTTCAAAAGGTGATTTATTTTGGAAAATGCGACTGGGAGTGCGATTTATGAGGTAAGCTACAGTGAGAACACAGTCACTCCAAAAAGAGAGAGGTAAATGGGCTTGGAAACGAAGACTACGGGCAACATTTAGAAGGTGTTTGTGTTTACGTTTCGCAACACCATTTTGTTGGAGAGTTTCGACACATGTACGTTCATGAATGACGCCATGATTATGTAGATATGTTTAAATTGATAAGAAACAAATTCTTGTCCATTATCAGTTCTAATGATTTTAACGGTGGTATTAAACTGATTTTGGACAAGAGCAAAAAAATGCATTAAATGAGTATAAGTTTCAGATTTAAAATGCATAAGATATATCTAAGTTGTGCGAGAAAAATCATCAACAATTGTGAGAAAATAATGAGCCCCACATAAAAAAGAGGTATGATATCCACCTCAAATATCACAGAAAATACAATTAAAACGAGAAACACTTATTAGCTTGATGGGAAAAATGTAGTCTTGTGTGCTTAGAGCGAGCACAAACATCACAATTAGAAAGAATACAAGGAGAATCAAAGATATTGGGAATGATAAAACTAGAGGGATGACCTCGACATTGATGCCATAAGGTCTTATTAGCAATAGATTGAGCAGCAAAAACCATAGGAGGGTCGGGATGGTACACATAGAGCCCATTGCATAAATCATCCGCTCTAATCGGTTTCATCGATTGAGGGTCCTAAAATGAACAAGTATTAGAATAAAAAGTAATAACACAAGAATTGTGGAGGGCAATTTGGAAAACTGATAATAAATTAAAGGAGAAAATGGGAATGAAATAAATATTAGTTAAGATTAAAAAGGAGGAAAGGACATAAGTGCCCAGCCCTTCGGCTGGGACATCTTGGCCCGTGGGTAAGCGAATAGAGTGAGGGGCGGCTAGGGTTTGTAGATGGGTGAATGCTTCTCGGCGATGGCAGATGTGGTGGCTCGCACCACTGTCGACCACCCAATGGAGGCGCCGATTGAAGGAGAAAGAAGATTGAGAGGAGAAAAGGTTACCGACAAAATTGGAAGAGGAAGCAAGCGGAGGGGGCAACGGGCTGAGCAGGTGAAAAAGCTTCTGGTACAGCTCCGGTGATAACCCAGGGACTGGACTGGAGTCTGAAGCTGTGATGGTGGCCTGATTCGCACTCGGTAGAGGTGGACCCAGAAGGGAGGTCAGCGGCTTTGTGCGGAGGTCACGACCAGGTGGGTAACCCACCACAGTCCAGCATCGATCACGAGTATGTCCCTCCTTTCCACAAGCCGTGCACTTGAAAGGAGCTTTCAGATAGCCATGGCAAGTGAATCAAATGAAGAGGTCCATATGTTTAGCAATCTTTGTTGTTCTTCTTGAAATAAAATAGAGAAAACTTTGCTTATGGGTGGGAGGGGATCCATGGCCAAGATTTGGTGCGAAAAGGTGCGAAGGAATCATTGAGGCCGAGTAGGAACTGGAACAAGTGCTCATCGTCAGCTTGCTGTTGTAAAGCTTTGAGGTTCGTGTTATTCTGTAGATGTCCAAGTTCATCCCAAATCTGTTTGATTTGGTTGTAATAGTCATGAACAGAATTGGTGATTTGTTGTAAGGAAGAAAGGGCACATTTGAGTTGGTAAACACGGGCATTATTACCATGACAGAAACGGGAAGAGAGATCAACCCAAACATCCTGGGGGTCGGTATGATACTCAAGGGAATTGGCAAGGGAAAGACTGATGGAGTTAAGAATCCAAGTGAGAACCATGTCTTTGGTTTGGTTCCATTGTGTGTATTCTGGTTTGGTAGGATCAGAGGGCTTGAGGGTGCCATTCACAAAACTAAGTTTGTTTTTGGCATTGAGAACTCTTGTCATGGCTTTTTGTCATTTTGGGTAGTTGTCGCCGGTGAAAGGACCATTGACAAGGATTAAACTGGGTGAATCGGAAGGGTGAAGGAGATAAGAGGAGGGAAGAGAAGGGTTGGACAGGGTGGAGTTGGTCGAGTTGGCCATAAGCAGCGTGTGGAAGGATCTGTGTTAGGCTGATACTATGTTAGAAAACAAGAGGGAGACATGTATGCTCAATAATTTGATATCTGTGCATTCATATTTTTACAAATAAATAGATGTACAAAAAACTAAGTATAGAAAGTTATACACAAGGTAAGTAGACTAATTTGATTGAGTCCTAAATGAGGGTCCTAAAATTAAGGTAATCTCTAATTTTGTGCAAACAAATTATTTTCTATCAATAGTTAACGCTTTTTTTTTAATTTAAAAAAGAAGATCAATTTTAGATTTAATTAAAAATTTTATTTTTTAATAATACAATTTATTTTTTTAAAAATAAAATAAATAAAAATTACACATTCTAAAATTGTACCTATCATCATTTTTATTTATTTTTGCTCAGCGGCAGCGCCACGGATTGATTGATCTTCGGGTATTTTTTTCGGAGCATTGCTATGCATAAGCCTACACACCACACACCAATGTGTTTTTTAATTTTTTTTCAATTTTTTTTATTTTACTCTTCTTAAAATATTTATATTTTTTTATTCATCATCCATATAATACACATTTAATAAGAGAAACAAATTAAAAAAATAAAAAAAATTATAATGTATAATATGTAGGCTGATGTAAAGATTAATTTTTTTTTCCGTGTTCTTTTGGGTTTTGTTACTTCTTGGATGTTCAGTGACAATTCAGGGTTGGGCCTGCCATGTGAACCCAATGGACCTAAAACGGACTTCTGTACACGCTCATCACTTTTAGGCTGGGTTCAATTATTATCTAGCCTAGGACTCAAGCCTCAACCCTCAAGCCTCGCTTAAAACTTCTAACGCGTGAATACAGAGTTCAAAGGATAAAATAATGATAGTTTGGATAAGAAACAAACCTCATTATTATAATTATTTTTAAATTTTTATATAAAATATAATAAATAATTTAATTTTTTTAAATTATAAAATAATAATAATATTAAAAAATAATATTTTAATAATATTTTATTCAACTTTTAACTTTTAACTTTTATCTAATACTATCTCATCTCATTTAAAATCATTTTATCTCACTATTCTAACAATAATTGTAGGAGTCATGTTATTTAAAAGTTTGTTATATAAATACACAATTTTTTGTAAGACGGATTATATTCATAGGAAAAAAAACAAAATATTAATACTTTCTTTTATAAGTTGAGATAACGGGTTTCTATTGGCAAATACAGCAGTAGCGTGCTGGGTCAATATAAAGAACAGTAAACAGATTTATTATAAGTAATTGTAGATACTTTATACGAATCTGACAAGTGACAGTTATTGATCACTTTTTTCCCAACTTGTAAACTTGATACGAACTTAAATGAATTAGGGTGAAGCGATTCAACCCATTAAATTAAATGAATTGGGATAGAGTTATGAGAAATGATATTTACAGTCATAAAATATAAAATAAATATAGAATTTACATAAAAATAATAATTTTTTAATAATAAATTTCATTTATTTTTAAAAAAAATGTGCGGTACTTGCATAATCTATGATTACATCTAGCATTATTCTAGAATTATTAATGAACTCCTCAAATTCCAATTGACACTGACAACATGAATTGTAGTACTAATATCATTTAGAAGTGGGAAAAAGACATGTTGTTATTGTAAGTGCTATAATCTAATTAGATATAGGGAAATGGAGATACAAGGCATTGAATCTGTAATATTCCAGGCGACATATTTCCTTTCAAGTGGTCCACGAATAATCCCTCTCCCAAAGCAACAAAGAAAATTCGCAGGCTCAAGTTGGGTATAATAAAAGCAAAGATCTCAAGTTTCAAATTCCTTGCTAGATTTGGATTCCGGAAAAGTCCATCCATGAATGAAGAGAAATTCTTAGGACCGGTCGGGCCGCTATTAGCCAAATAACAGCTTGCCAATCACATAGTAACACGTAAGCCTTCCACCACAGTTATCCTAAAGCAGCACTGCACCAGAAAAAAGCAAGCTCTTCTTGGCAATTGAATCCCCTTACCCCTCGCACCCCCTCGAAGCTGATTTCAACCCATCGAAGCTAACTGCAGGTGGAAAATTGGGAGTCTCGGTTGAAACCAGAGGTAGAAGAGGCCAAAGGCGAGAGCGATGACAATGAGAAGGACGAGAATGAAGATGCAGAGGAAGTAGCAGCATGCACGACAACAACTTCTGCACCTCTTCTTCGGTGTGAAAGATGGCGGGAGGGCCGGTTTGTGGGGCAGCGGTCTTTCAAAACAATATTATTACAAAAAATGATGAAGTGATTGTAGAGTTCTCAAGATTGATTAGAACTCAAACCCAGAACTTCACCTTTGCATTGAAAAAAAAAATCGAATTAAAGTTGATAGAATCTGTGGTTGGGAAGCCATGAAAATGGACCAAAAAAGTTAATTTATTTTGTTTAATCCGTTTCCAGATATATTAAGTCAACTTTTTCACTGGGTCAAGCTTCTCAATGTGGTTCGTAGTGAACACGAAAATCCTCTCGCTCCCATAGCAAGACCATAACTCGTTCGTAAAATTTAACAACTCCTAGAGCGTAATCGTATTATTCCCACCATCGTCACCCAAGCCACACCCCCCACCTCGCATTTCACCCGAGTCAAACTTAGAGAGCAATCTATGTCCTCGATGACAATTATGGACTTGGAACTCATCTTCATCAGCAGCTTCCTCAGCTCCGAGATGGTATGCACCTCGGTCAGCTCCAAGTCATATATGTCGTAACCAGATAATTTGCTATGGCTACGATTATGCTTGATTTCCCTGTCCTCGGCGGATCGTAGAGTAGGTAACCTCTTTTCCTTGCTTGCAGGGTCTTCTGGTAGAATCCTTGACTGTTTGCAAAGTCTATGAGATCCTCCATAATCTCTTGCTTCTTTGTTGGGTCCATGGCTAAGGTCTCAAATGTGCTTGGATGCTTAAACAGTACAGACTCCCACGGGTGTCCCCTCGAGTCCAAGGAACCGCCATGAGAAGGATGCCATGAGAGTGAAGACTCGTTTCTCTTCTGGTAAAGGATGCCATGAGAAGGTTTGAGCTTGCCTTTGCTTGACGACGTGCTCACAGAGAACGGTGACGCCATTGTAGGTGTCGACAATGCTGTCATTGTTGGAGAGACCGAAGGTGATGGCGCTGGAGTTTAGGGCGCGGGTGAGGCTGAGGTGGCTACTGGTGATGGAGACGGAGGAGATAAGGTAGAGCTGGAAGGCGTTGTAGAGCTCGTTGGTTTTGACTCCGTCGATCTCAGCGACGTCGAAGTAGCAGTAGGAGGAGAACTAGTGGAAAATTCGATTGAAGAGCTTGACAATGGCGAACCAGAGTTCGGGTGGGAAGACTCCTTGCGTCGGTGTCGGACTCAGGGCGGTGCAAATGGATGCAGTGAGGAAGAGAGGGGGCAGAGAGGGGAGGGCGGTGCAAATGAGAAGGCAAAAGGGCTGGGCTACATACGACCGTGATTTTCTATGGTGGAGCGCATTTCTCTTATAGTGTATTTTTTTACGTGGAGTTAGTTGAATGGATGACTGCTTTTGTGAGATTTTCAGCTCGACCATTTGGAAGCATTTTTGTGAATGGTAAATATGCGAGACATCAAACATAATCTAAAACTGCCACGTAATATGTATTCCGGTGGGAGTGTGCGGCCAGAATTTATTGTTACTGGGCAAGACATTGACAACAGTTTCAACAACCACCATCAATTTGCATTTGAAATTGTGGATATTGACAACAGAACCCTCCGTGTGTGGACCTAAAAAAGAAGCATCAGATAAGCCACAATTTTGGGGCCCTTAAAGGCTTTTCCAGTTCAATTGGATAAAGTGATAAACCTTAAAAGTCGTAAATACTAAACACCGTAACATATATCCACAACACCATCCTGTTATCGAAGACAAATCAATGCCGAGTGCACAAATGGCTCATTTTCCACCGGATTAGTCGAATCCTGTCGTGTTCGAGGCCAAAAAGATGAAAAGGAAGGGAGGAAGCGGAAATAAAAAAAAAAAAAAAACTCATTTCCATGCAATTTTCCTTTTTAGTTTTTAGTTTTTTTTACTTAGTTTTATGATTAATGCCTCGAAATGGCTGCAATTTTTCCAAGTTGTCACGATAAATTTAAAGGAAAATATCGACGTAAAATTCAAGAAAATTATATGGCCTTAAGGTGGGATTAATTTTTTTGAAAATTTCCGAAATTGAAAATTTAATTTCAAGTGATTTAATGTAAATATAAATATAAATATATAATTATTCTAATCATATTAATTGATATCTTGCATCTGAAGCATTTTTTATTTATTAAAAAAAAGAATATTATTTTTTTAATCTTTGGTTTTATGAAATTGCAAAATCTAATATAAATCATAACATTTTTTCCCACTCGTTTGATTGATAAAGGATAAAACAAGAAGGGTAACATCTGATTTTGCCTTCACTCCTCTTAACTAAACAAAACAGAAACGCTCCTGTCCCTCGGAGCGCGTACCCTCCGAATATGCGTACTCGCTCACACGGCTAAGGGACGTCGTCGATCGCCAGAACCGGTCAACGGAGACATTTTGAACGCGAACGCTAGGGTTTTTCTCAGCGATGGCGTCGGAAGACGTGGTGGGGAAGACGACTAGTGACTCGGCGGTGTCGACGATCGTGAACCTCGCGGAGGAGGCGAAGCTCGCGAGTGAAGGGGTCAAGGCGCCGAGCCACGCCTTGCTCAGCATCTGCAAGTCACTTGTTGCCGGAGGAGTCGCCGGTGGAGTGTGAGTTTTCTCCTTTTCTCAGTTTGGTTTCTGTGGTTGTACTGGACCCTCCTCTCTTTTTTTTTTCCTTTTTCTTTGTGTGCGAATCATTTCTCCTTTATTTTTGCTTTTGCTCTTGTTTTTCGTTTATTTTATTATCGTTGTTTTTCGTACATCTGATTCTATAAATAAGAACATACAAGTTTTCGTTTGTAACTTTTTTGTGGTTTCGTTTTAGGTTATTTGTGTGCGTGTGTGTGTGTTTGTGTATTTGCAATGAACTGTAGGATTAGGTTTTATATATTTGTATTTCTCTAGTACGTGTTTGTGCTCGAGGTGATATTCAAGTACAGTGACGATTTTTTCTTTTTAAGTTTGGTTTTTCCTCTTGAAAATTTGATGTCTATCTCGCATTTCCGTTTTGTTCAATTTAGCAAATTGGGGTGTTTTTAGAAATTGTCACTTTTAGAGATGCATGGGTTATTCTTTCTCTTTTTTTTTAAAAAAAAAAAAAAAACCGTTTATATGCGCCCTATAAGTTTGGAACTCATGAATTTGACCCTGTTCATACGGGGGCCAAGGATGGCTTTTGTGCTGACAAGTTCCGCATATTGTTTTTAAGTCTTCGAATATATAGTGATGGGACTGGTAGTTAAGTCAAATCTACTGGGTTTAAGGAATCAAGATACTGTCCGTTCTCCACGGTAAAATTTTGAAGCATTGACGAAATTGGCTGTCTGTTTTGGGAGCAAACATATAGGTTATGGAAAGTGGACAGAAGATGTGAGGGATTAACATGTGAGATTGCCATGTTTGGTATGCGAGAAAGCTTTTAGTCATTGTAATTGGTAAAAATTATCTAGGACTTTATGCCTTGTTGTAGTAAGGTTTCCTGTTGAAAGCATGGTTTTTGTATATCAGAATGTGATTCTCATTTGAGGTGCTTGGAATGGAATATAAAATGTTTTACCTGAACCCATGAAGACTATCACTAAAACTATTGGTATCAGTAGGGCCAGAGACAGAATTTTCTTGCAAGTTGCATTCTTGGGAAGCTTTTTTACTCTATATTTTTATACGTGTAACATTTCTCATATACTTTCTAATGCAGCTCACGAACTGCTGTTGCTCCACTAGAAAGATTAAAAATTTTGCTCCAGGTAGTTTCTTCTTCATCACCTAGACTTTTGCTTGGATCTCCTAACTCCTTTTACTGAGCAGTTATGATATCATGATTACTTATATATTTTTGAGAGAGAGAGAGAGAGAGAGAGAGAGTGCGTGTGCGCTATTGTTCATGATTCTCAGATTGAATTAGGGGATGCTTTACTTTTGGACATTTGATATTTGATTGTCTCTTTATCTGGAATGGATAATTTTTGGAAAATGCAGGTTCAGAACCCTCATAGTATCAAATACAACGGAACAGTTCAAGGGTTGAAATATATATGGAAAACAGAGGGAATAAGAGGTTTGTTTAAAGGGAATGGAACTAATTGTGCTCGTATTGTCCCAAACTCGGCAGTCAAGTTCTTCAGCTATGAGCAAGCATCTCAGTACATTTCTACCCTTACACCCCCCTTACTAGTTCATTGATTCTCGGTGATATTCGTTTATGTATACTAATAATTAATCTCTGTCATTTGTTCACCTGTAAACAGGGGTATTTTATGGCTTTATCGACAACAACCTGGAAATGGTATAACCATCCTTTTTTCTTTTGTACTTTTAAAAATGATACTTCTTTTTTCTTCTATTTCTTCTTCTGGTTAATTTTGCCCAATCTATCCTATAATGGTTACTGTTCTGTTGTTTAATCTCTCTCTCTCTCTCTCTCTCTCTCTCTCCCTAATTTTGAGGTTAGAATGGGGGTTGTATAGAGATAGATGATAATGATGAACTTGAATGGTTAAAGTTACATTTCTTCATCACTTAATGCAGAAGAGGCTCAGCTTACTCCTGTGTTACGACTTGGAGCTGGTGCATGTGCTGGAATTATTGCCATGTCGGCAACTTACCCAATGGACATGGTACGAGGTCGACTAACTGTACAGGTATTGTCTGGAGTTTTAATTTGGGATTTCTATGCAATTGGATTTTCTAAGTAATTGGCTTTTCTAAGTACTCTTTGTAGACTGACTATTGGGCCAGCTTTTCAATCTATTCACTCTAATGGATTAACTTTGTGTGTTTTACTTCTAAAAAAACTGTGTACACTTTACTTTTACAGACAGAAAATTCGCCTCGCCAGTATAAGGGAATCTTCCATGCTCTTTCTACGGTCCTCCGGGAAGAAGGCCCTCGGGCTCTTTATAGAGGCTGGTTACCTTCTGTCATAGGAGTTGTGAGTAAACACTTCTTTTTTACTTATAAAAATACTTCTTTTGCCTTTTGAAGCTCCTATGCTGCTAATTATTGAACATTATCCTTTATTAGCTCATTAATCATTCACTGCATATTTTTTTAGTGAGGCCTGATCCCAGATTCTGGCCAAGAAAAGCTCTGGCGAGATTTGAGCTTATATTTAATAAAAAGGACTAGCCCATGTGACATTGGTTACTTATCAGAAGTCCCACTTGGTAAGGAACCAATGTAGGACTTGGCACTTAATGCATCTATATCATGGCTTATTCACTTCTTCATTCATTCTTCATCCACTCAATGTTGGACTTAGCGAGGCATTGTAATTATTTTACAGCCCCCTAAGTCCCATATTGGGTGGAAGAAGTATGATAGGTGAATGAGCATGATAATGGTGCATTGAGTGTCAAGTCTCACATTGGTTTCTTAACAGGTGGAATAGGCACTATAATGATCCCAATGGCTCCAACTGTTGCTATGACTTGTTATTTTGGAGTATAAGCTTGGATGTGACTTGGGATTTCATTTGGTATTACATATGAAAGCTGAACTACTAACACCATATGAAGTTAGACGCTCAATGCGATATGGGGCCTGAGGACTTTGTTGGAGATTTGATTGAAGCAGATCATAATGCTCCATTAAGTACCACGTTGAGCAGGAGAAATATGATAGTGGTGAATGAGCATGATTAGGGTGCATTATTACTTAGAAAAGAAGGATGCATTAAATGCTACGTCCAACATCGATCCCTTTCCAAGTGTAAGCGGACTTTAAAATGATTCCAAGGAGTTCCAATTATAACTTGACCGATCCTTTCAGAGTGTAATACATGGGTTGAGCTTTTCTTGAGGCATTCCAGAAATGCATGTAACATTTTTGGATGAGACATGAGCATGGTGTACATATAATACCATATGTTTACATTCTTTTATATTTGAAGAAGATTTTGACTCCTTTGTATGAGAAACAGCACATTTTTCTAATTAATAAAAGAAATAGGGAAAATAATTACCACGTGGTCTTTTTGCAGATTCCATATGTGGGTCTTAACTTTGCTGTGTATGAATCTTTGAAAGACTGGTTGATTACAAGTAGACCTTTTGGACTGGTTAAGGACTCTGAGCTGAGTGTGACAACAAGACTTGCATGTGGTGCTGCTGCTGGAACTGTTGGCCAGACAGTTGCTTACCCACTTGATGTCATTCGACGAAGAATGCAGATGGTGGGATGGAAAGATGCTGCGTCGGTAGTGACTGGTGATGGGAGGAACAAGGGAGCCCATGAATATACTGGTATGGTTGATGCATTCAGGAAAACAGTTCGGCATGAAGGATTTGGAGCGTTGTACAAGGGTTTGGTCCCCAATTCAGTGAAGGTAGTGTAATTTATCATTCCATGTTCTGCATCATTTGACCTATTAAGCCATCTGTTACTAGCTACTGCCTTTGTTTTCTGTCTTCTTTTTCTTTTTTTTTTTTTTTTGTTTTTTTGTTTTTGTCTTTGAAGGAGGTTTATATGATCTATTTTCTGGATGAAATCCTTTCTGTTTTTAAATTTAATAGATATCGACTTGTTTAGCTCTATTTTTTTTCCATTTTCAAGTAAATGCAGAGTTAGTTTTGTATAGGAGGTTCTTGTATCAATTTATGTTTAGAATATGAATGGAATTATTCGATATTGTTAACCTTTTGTGTCACTGTTATTTTCTTTAGGTGGTCCCATCCATCGCAATTGCATTTGTTACATATGAGGTGGTTAAGGACATTCTTGGAGTTGAGATGAGGATATCCGACTGAGGCAAGAGGAAGTTCTAGCTGTTTGTTCAACTATTGTGCTAATTTTGCAAGCAAGCGGAGATGATTATTAGGAGAAGGTATAAGATATTGCCCGGACTTGTGTTTTTTCCAGTTAGGAGGAATCTTAGAACTAGAAACCCCACCTTTAGCATCATATCGATATTCCTTTCCATCTAGACCCATTTCTTTCTACCCAACCCAACCTTAGTTGTTAGGATTCATATTTTTATGCCATGGCAATAAGTTTGGTGCACTAGATGCATTCCTACGTCTTCCCAGAGAAGTAAAGTGATTTGCTACACAGTTGTATCTGTGGTAACTGTTTTACAAAACAGAATTGCCGCCATAGGTCGTTTGGTTTTTACTTCCTTACCATTTATATATAATATATATGTGGTGTTATACTCACAATTACTTATCTTGTATGTTCTCTCACTTGGTTATGTGAATTAGTGATTCTGTATAATATAATGGATTTGCTTGTAACTTATGTTACTTTGGGGGAGTGGTATTTTTTACTTTTTTGCTGCCTGTCAAATGTATTTCCTTCGCTCTTATCTACAGTGTTCGATATGCTTGCAATCCGATTCTTGTGGGTTTCTGCCTTCATGCTTCTGTGGTTAACTTGAAGCCGGATTCCCCGACCAATTTGGAAGTCTGAACTGCAATTTTGGGCATATCAGATAAGGAAAGAGGGCTGCATATATACATTAATGCAATGTGAAGCTCAGATTTCTGAACAATTATGTAGGAACTAGTTGTGAGGAAGCCTCGCCCCTAGAAAATTATATACAGAAAACTTCGATAATGCGGGTGTATTAGCTATTATTTTGAAAGATCGTCGTTCCTGGGGAAGTCATCTAGGGTCACCTAAGCCCTTTTCCGGCGGTCATCTCCAAGAAAAGACTCGAGTTTAAATGGCCTTTATAAGCTTTTTTTATTTATTATTATTTAAGAAAAGGAGGGATGACATCTCCACATTTTATTAAAAAACCTTCACTGGCATAGGAATCATCATAATTACAGCAATAAGACCCAATCCCAACATCCAAAGGCTCCTAACGTTTAATATAAGATAAACCCAATCTATCCATACGAATATAACTCTTTAAGTCTATCAGGACCAAACTGTTTACTAACAAAATCCCAAGTCGCACCATTAGTCCTATGTTTTGCTAAAAAATCTGCTTCCATATTAGTTTTCCTAAACACGTGTTTAAAATGAATGTTCAGAGAAGAAATCCCGTGTCTCATCTCCTCGATATAACAAGTTGAACAGGGGGTAATTGGTATGTACGTACAATGTGAATTGATGAATACGGAAGCAAAGTTTGGCAACCAAATTTCGTATAAAATACTGATATTTTAGAACTAAGCATCGCCTAAAATGTTTTAACAACCCAATTGCCTGCCTCCCAGGAATAAATGAAAAGGAAAGAAAAAAAATCAATAGAAACAATAATGGGTGCAAAAACTTAAATGGACATACACATACATGTAGAATAATCGAACAATTAGCGTGCCCTCTGCCCTCTGACAGTCACCTTTAAGAGCATTTCCTTGAGATAATCATACCGACTGCGGTGATAATCGATCCACACGCACAGCTGCCTTATGGCCTCCCTCTTCTCCTCCCCAAGACCCAACATTCCATCGTCCTTTTCTTTCATCAAGTGTTCTAACTCTGCGACCGTCTTCTCAAGCTGTTTTAAGGCTTTGCTCATATTCTCTTTCTCTATTTCTTCCCTGCTTGCCTTGACCTCTAACTTCTCAACCCTCGCTCTCAATGACGATTCCTTGTCTTTCTCATCTTGTAGCCGCTCTACTAGATGGTGTAGCTCCCTCTTTAGTTGCTCTTTCTCCTTGTTAGTTTCCATGACCCAGTTCTTCGCAATTTGAAGCTCATTTGATATTTCCAACATACAATTCTCATATTTTTTGTAGTCTCCTTCAAAATTTAGGATCACCGTTTCCAGTCCTGTCAAGGTTCTGTTCACACTCTCAGAGATGTCCATTATCATCCTTCGATGAGCTTCATTGTTGCTAGTAATTATTCCAGTCAATGTATCTATTCTTTCTTCAAGTGCTCTCTGTTCTTGCTGGAACTTCAATTCTGTAATTCTGAAAGCTTCTTCCTTTTCAGTTAGTAACTGTTCGGTTACCCGGAGCTTCTGGTTTGACAGGCGGAGCTTAACTTCAATTGTACGGACATTCTCAACTAAAGAACTATGTTCATCTTCTTTTAATTCTAGATCTCTTCTTAGTTCTTCAGCCACTTCTTCCAATTCAGCTACCATCTGATCTTTGGATTCAATGTTCTTACGGAATTTCTCTGCTGTTTCCTCAATCTTCTTCTCTGCAACTCCAAGATTTAACTTGCATACCTGAAGCTGACCTTCGAGCTGTTCATATTCCTCATTTAGTTTGTGGTATGCATCCTCCTGTTCTCTCAGCATTCTCTGATGAATGGTGATCTTGCTCGTTAACTCAACTTTTTGATTCTCCATGTGGGCCAGACTTTCTGAAAGTTCCTGTTTCTCTCTTTCAAACTGCAACTCCATCTCATTTTTCTGGGTTTTGAAGGATTCCAACTCCTGTTGTAGATTGCTAATCTTTGCCTCAAAGGTCATTATTTGAGCAGTAGTTTCATTCTCTCCACTTTTAAGTTTTTCGTGCAGAGCAGAGAACTCGAACCCTCTATCTGCCACTGTTTTCTCCAGTTCAAAAATCTTGTCCCCTAGCCCCCGCTTCTCCTCTGTCCATTGAATGTTCTCGAGTTCTTTAGCGCCAAGCTGCTCTTCAAGTTCACTTTTCTGTCTGCGGATAATGTCCACCACAGATTCAAGATTCTTTACTTGCACTGCTAAACTTTCTCTCTCTTGTAAAACTCCATGTTGGGCCAGAGTCTTGCTTGCTATCTCCTCTTTCAGATTTTCTACATGAATCAGATATTCTGAATTTTCTGTCGTTTTTTTCTCAAGTTGTACTTCCAACTCGCTTTTCTCACTATGTAGGGTCTCCAGTTTCCGCTGCAATTCATTGACCTCATCCATTAAGCCCTTGACTTGAGATGATGCTTCATCACTTGTACATACAATCTGTTCTTCCAATTTACCTTTCTGAGAGCGTAAAGAATCTAAGTCCACCAGCAGATTATTGGTCTCTGCCGTCAATTCAGTTATTCTAGACAGAGATTCACTCTTGTTCTCCTCAATTTCCCTCATGAGAGCAGATATCTCATCTTCTCTGTCCTTTGACATGATTCCAAATTCTGCAATTTGGGCTTGCAGTTCTATATTTTGTTCTCCCAGTTCTCTTGCTTCAGCTGCTTTACTCTCTAACTGCACTTCCATCTCTCTTTTCTGGTTTTGCAACAATCCCAGTTCTAGTTCCAGGCCTTTAACATGACCCTCCAATCCCTTTATTCGATCTGATGATTCGTTCTCATGCACCCCTTGCCTCTCGGTGAGAATTGAAAATTCTCTTTCCCTCTCGCCTAAATTCTCCTTTAACTGACTTGATTCAGTCACGAGTCCCTGTATTAGGTTCTGTGCCTGCTGAACCTCATTTGAAATATCTGAGACTTTCATAGTCAGAGATTTATTATCTTCCTCAGTGGCTTTCAGAGCCTGGCTTAAATCTGAAATTGTCTGTTCGGCAGATACCAGCTGCTGCTTTATATTGCCAAAATCGGTTTCTTTAATTTCAATCTGCACTTCCAAATCGCTTTTCTGAGATCGCAATGACTCCAGCTCTTGTTCCAGGTCTTTTACTTGTGCCTCTAGCCCGTTTACTCGAGTAGATGAGTCCTTCTCATGTGCCTCCTGCATATATTTGAGATTTGAAAGTTCCTTTTCCCTCTCACCCAATTTCTCCTTAAACTGACTTGATTCAGCTGCTTTACTCTCTACCTGCACTTCCATCTCTCTTTTCTGGTTTTGCAACAATTCCAGTTCTAGTTCCAGGCCTTTAACATGACCCTCCAATCCCTTTATTCGATCTGATGATTCGTTCTCATGCACCCCTTGCCTCTCGGTGAGAATTGAAAATTCTCTTTCCCTCTCGCCTAAATTCTCCTTTAACTGACTTGATTCGGTCATGAGTCCCTGTATTAGGTTCTGTGCCTGCTGAACCTCATTTGAAATATCTGAGACTTTCATAGTCAGAGATTTATTATCTTCCTCAGTGGCTTTCAGAGCCTGGCTTAAATCTGAAACTGTCTGTTCGGCAGATACCAGCTGCTGCTTTATATTGCCAAAATCGGTTTCTTTAATTTCAATCTGCACTTCCAAATCGCTTTTCTGGGATCGCAATGACTCCAGCTCTTGTTCCAGGTCTTTTACTTGTGCCTCTAGCCCGTTTACTCGAGTAGATGAGTCCTTCTCGTGTGTCTCCTGCATATATTTGAGATTCGAAAGTTCCTTTTCTCTCTCACCCAATTTCTCCTTAAACTGACTTGATTCAGCTGTGAGTTCTTGTACCGTGTTCTGTGCCTGCTGAACCTCATTTGACATATCTGAGACTTTCTTAGTCAGAGATTTATTATCTTCCTCAGTGGCTTTCAGAGCCTGGCTTAAATCTGAAACCGTCTGTTTGGCAGATACCAGCTGCTGCTTTATATTGCCAAAATCGGTTTCTTTAATTTCAATCTGCACTTCCAAATTGCTTTTCTGGGATCGCAATGACTCCAGCTCTTGTTCCAGGTCTTTTACTTGTGCCTCTAGCCCGTTTACTCGAGTAGATGAGTCCTTCTCGTGTGCCTCCTGCATATACTTGAGATTTGAAAGTTCCTTCTCCCTCTCACCCAATTTCTCCTTAAACTGACTTGATTCAGCTGTGAGTTCTTGTATCGTGTTCTGTGCCTGTTGAATCTTATTCGAGATTTCTGAGATTTCCAAGCTGAGAGATTTGTTCTCTTCCTTGGAAGTTTCCAGGTTATGGCTTAAATCATACACATGCTGCTCTGCAGATTCCAGCTGCTCTTTCATATTGGAAACTTCCAATCTGACAGCTTCTACTTCTTGTTCCAGGTTTACTTTTTCATCTTTCAGCTGATCAACCATTGTTCTTAAGCCTTCTGTAATCTTCTCTCCCTCTTCAATCCTTTTTATGGCAGTCTCTTTCTCCATGATCAAACTATCTCTCTCTCTATTCAATTCTGCTTGTACCTTACCAGCAGCCTCCAGTTCTTTTTTCAATTCACTATTCTCAATCATAAGTTTTGACTTTTCAAAGTCCAAACTTTCACTGTCAGTCTTCATATCTGCAATGGTTTTGTCTGCTTCTTGGATCTTACTCAAAGCAGTGAGATATTCCAAATTTAGAGCTTCCTTTTCTTCGTTCTTAGCCATCAACTTCCTCTCCATATCAGCAACTTCTCGATGTGCTGTTTCAAGTTCTTGCTTAATGCTATCACTAGCTTTCTGAATTTCACTTCCCACTTGTCCATTGTTACCGCCCTTGTCCTTCGAAGAATAACCCGAGTCCGAGTCTGAGCTAGATGAAGAACCATTCTCTTTTCCTTGTTTTCCATCAATTTTGTTCCTTAGCTCTCCTGTTAGATGATCATATCGTGCATAGAGTGACTGGTACTGTTTGTGGAAATCATCAACTAGTTGAGCAACTACTTCATTTTTGGAGCTTTCTGGGGTACCATCTCCTTCTTCAGGATCTTGGTCTCTGATAAGCTTCAGGATCTTTTTCACATTGTCCTCAATTTCTGCAAAAATCAGGAAACTTCTCAATGTTCTATTTGATCATCAATCAAAGGTTATATATAAGGGACAGGCCACAGCTTAAGATACAAAAGCAGAACATGTAAATCCTGCCAGTTGCTGCCATAAATTTGATAGTGTACTCCATAATACCATTTCGCAAGCTCGAATCTATGAATTAACGTTTTCTTGATATAGACAATCACCTATTTTATCCCCTTTCAGTTTTTCATCATTCTCTGAATCAATGTGACTCCCAAATAAGGACTTTATAGAATCTCTGAAGCGATGCTTTGTCATCTCTTCTTCAGAATTTCGACTCTACTTATCAAGTGGTCCTCAAGATGAGGTGGACCGTGTCTTGATTTACGCAGCTCAAAATCTGAAAAAACAGAAGAAATCTGGCATGTAAAGCATAATGATTTCAACATGCTAAGATATTCTAGATGGTGAGCTTGTATAAATAGTCATAAGATAAAGTTCAGCTTCCGAGCAAGATGGACCACAATAGATACGCATAAAAAAATCAAACAATAAATTTCCAATGTTGTTATCACACTCTGGCATTGCATTCAATAGGCATGATTGGTCCTATCATTCGGACAACAATGTATCCCCATCCACAGTTCGCACAATACTCATTTAGTGCTAAACCGCTGAAAAACTATTCTCTCAAGTTCTTGCTCGAACTTAAGGGTTTTTTTGTATGTATATCTCTCTTCTATTTGAGGTCTTCAAAACCTTAAGTTTGAACAAGAACTTGAGGGTACCTTAATACTAAATTGTTGTTAGAATTTTAAATTTGAGAAACAAAGTATGATGGGTCATTCCTAAATTTGAGAAACAAGTATGATGGGTCATATTCCTTCACTTATGAGTTGTAAAAAGGGTCGCTCTTATTGTAATAAGCGCAAATCCTTAATTGATTGCACGATTTGAATCTCCACGCAATTAGGACATAATTCCTAACTGAAAAATTTAGACTATAAATGTCCTGGAATCTACTCAACGTGTCTATTGATCTACACTTTAAGCCCATAAATATTAAGAAATTCCAATCCGGTGAAACAGAAATCAGTTTCTGCTGCTGAAATAAATGATCATTAGTACATTGGGTCCTCGAATCTATAGGTCGTACGGGGGAAACCATAGCCGTTAAACTATATATATTGGGCCCAACTTAATTCTTCTTCAATTAATGATAACTGCGCTAAAGGTTGATGCATTTTTAGACCAACACACCCATCTATATAGAACGAAAGAGAGAGTGAAAATAAAAAAGGACCAATTCATTTATTAAACCTGAAGTAGCATTGTGAGTTCCGAATAAAATATGCAAAACACCCTTCTTCAAAATCTTGTTTGTTCTCAACCAAAAAAAAAAAATTAATTAACGAACCATTTTCCGAACTTGTTAGCGGCATTAACCGTGTTTACACATCGCATGCCATTAAAAGGGAGACGATATTAATGACCTGGCGCCAGCTCAGCAAATTCCAGAGGAATTCCCAGGAAAGCCAAATTTGGATTCAAATGAAAAGACAGCCACTATTTCAGAGAAAAGTGAGCTGTGCTTTTTGTTAGCATTCTTCCCGTTCACATTTTGGATAATAATTAATTATTGCTGATCTAAAACCATTAAACATCTAAACCCAAAAAAAATTGGTTAGGGCAAAAATATCTGACTTTAGGAAAAATAGTAATGATAGTTACAAGTACTAAATCGTGCATTGTTTTATAAAAAAAAAAATATAAAAAATAAATAGAAAATAAATCATCCCAACTGAGCAAAACAAGAAATAATTTTAAATTTATAACAGTAGGTTCCTAAATTCCTAAATTTGTTCATTATTGTAGCTCCCCAAAACCTATTTATATTAATATTTTATTAATCCTCAAAAAACCATTTTATTAATCCTCAATAAGTTTTTATGAATACAAATAAACTAAATTGTGATTAAAAGAGCAAGTCCATTTATTTAGACGCTAATATATGACCATTTAGAAAAGTTCAAGAATTTCAAAAATCTGGCAATTAAAAAAAAAAAGACAAATTGTAGAGTTGAAAACACGACAGCTAGAAAATATAAAAAAAAAATTTCAGATTTTGTTTCAATTAAAATTTGACAAAAATATTATGTACGAGATTATGTGATTTTTTCTAAAAGCTTGGAAAAATAAGTTTTTTAATAATATTATTATTACAAAATTAAAATTTCGAAAATATTACCGTTTGCAAAAGATAAATGTCTAAAGTTTTTCTATAATTTTCGTTAGAGATGAATGGTCAAAAAGCAAATAAATGAGTACTTAAATAATGTGAAAATAAATAAAATAAAAAATAAAATAAAAATTATTTTAATAAAAAAAAAAATAGATAATAGAATGTACGAAGTTTTGGAAACGAGAGTAGTTAAAATTAAAAAGAAAATTGATTCTTGAATAAAATTTGATAAAAAACTTTAGAGAAGCCCAATCTTAGTGCTCTCGACGGAAAACGGTAGCAGTTTCCTATATCAACCACGCCGTAATAAGTTAATAACAGTAACCGATTCATCATCCTCTACAAGTAACCACGCAAAGTCAGATATATCATATTACTCACCACCTACAGTTCTTCACTTTCCCTTTCGCTCTTCCTGTTCCAGATTTCTTATTCCGGCAACTCAAATCTTTATCCGAGCTGAAAAGATCAAGAAACAGATAAGCAAATAAATCAATGAATCAAGAGCAAACTAAGTAAGTTAAGTAGGAAACAATAATTAATACCTCTCAAAATTTTGAGTTAACTCAGTAAACTGTTTTGAATTTCGGAATTACAAACAATATATTAAGATTTAAATTCAAATGAACCGAAAGATGAAAGAGATTCGGGACTTCGGATAGAAGTTAGATAAAATATGATCTTAAGACAGTTCGTTAATATCGATCAGGATT
Organism: Pterocarya stenoptera; assembly: GCA_003123785.1. Taxonomy (NCBI): domain Eukaryota; kingdom Viridiplantae; phylum Streptophyta; class Magnoliopsida; order Fagales; family Juglandaceae; genus Pterocarya; species Pterocarya stenoptera. Next base: position 142,266 of record QEOT01002616.1, read on the forward strand.
AAACTCGTATCAGATGCGAGATTATATCACAATAAGGACCAAAAAAATGCGAGCTCAAAGACGAACCGAACACTCAAGAAAAAAGGGCAAGTCATGCTAATTCAAGCATGGAATACCGTACACGAACTTGATCCGAGCAAATTTAAAAGCCTGAGAAGAAAGAAAGCGAACGGAAAACCAGGGAGGGGATTTAAACCGAAAATCCAGAAATTTCACCGGAATTCAAGTAGTACAAAGGCCAATTTCCTATTGCTAAGTTCAGCTCGTAGATCGAAACTTTAGTTGACAAACTTTGAATTAAGAACAGGAAAAGAAGGAAGAAGAGAGAGAGAGAGAGAGAGAGACGCAGATTAAATCAAAGAACGAAAGATTACCTGATAGTCTGAGAGGAAATCCTCAAACCGACGATCGAACTCAGGGGAAACGAGAAACAAGAAGGAAGCTCTCCAATGAAAGACAGAGAGAGAGATACGTATAATAATTTTTTCTAATTTTTTCAAAATTGTTTTTGAGTTGTCTTGTTTGGATTTGAGCGCACAAAGAGGCTGCTACAGCATTTGTAGCTTCAAATTTCAGAAGCTGGAATCTTTGGAGCTTCCTTTTATATATTTGCCCTTTGGTTCTAATTCTATAACATCAGTGCCATCAGTCCTTAACTAATAACCGACGCATGGTTTAGGTAGGGTGGCAAACGTGTTCCTGTCGTGTCTGAATATTCGAATATATAGTTCAATTTGAATCCGATCAACTTAAATGTGTCAAATTTTTAAATTTTAACTTAATCTATTTAGATAATAAATTATGTCGTGTCATTCATTTTAATCTATTTAATAATTAATTAAAAATATATTAACACAATATGACACATTTAAATCTACTTATTTTATGTAAATGAGTTAAATTAAAACCTATAATTCATTGGACCTTTAACATAAATTTAAATAAAATTTAAAATCTATATTTATTAATAATCATAATATCTTGAAAAATATACAATCTCAATATTACAAACTATACAATAACAAATATAAATATAAGTCTAAAATTACAATTCCAATAATAAAAACAATAAAAACATAAGCATATTAAGAATATTAATATTACGACTTAACAATAATAAAATTTTAATTTTGAAATAAATTCTAAATTAGTCAAAACGGTTTGATTTCATGTTAAGCAGATTGACCCGTTATCGATCTGTCTATAAATCATGTCTTGCCGAGTCAACCTATTTTGACCCGAATACGTTAACTTCAAACCCAAATCCGATAATTTCGTATCGTGTTCATGTTGGGTTCACGGGTTGTGTCACTTATTGCCACTTATAGGTTTGGGCTTCGTTTGGTTACACAGATTATATGAAATAAAATCAAAATTAAAAATTAAATAAAATATTATTAGAATATAATTTTTTAATATAATTTTTGTTTTAGAATTTTAAATATTAAATTATTTATTATATTCCATATGAGAATTAAAAAAAATTAAAATAATTAGATAAGAGGAGATGAAATGAGATGAGATGATTTACAACAAACAAGGCCTAAGTTTTTTGAGCAGCGGTGGATGTAGGACAGGACCGTCCCGATAAGAACAAAAATGTTTTTTATTTTATTTTTATTTTTTTCATTCATATTTTTGTATTCTTAAACATCATTTAAAAAAAAAAACCCACAAAATCACTAAAAAATACTTTATTAATCACTAAGTAAAATTTAAAAAGAAAAATTACCAAGACCCAACATTTCAGTGACTTTAGCATTTTTGAAGGTTTTTTTCTACGTTTCCTAAGATTTAACCGTTATTTTTAATTACATTTTTACCTTCTCATAAATTCTGGGTAGAAAAATGTTTTCCTATGTTTTGAAATAAACAACGTAACAATTACTATGATTAATAGTCTATAAAAAAATCATAAATTTATAGATTAACATAACTTTATAAAACTGGTCAAACTATAAAAGAAATTTGATGTCTGTTGCTGTACATCAATTAACACCATTTTTTTATGTTTATAACTTAATAAATCGTGGGATAAAAACATGGGATCTGTTATTTTTGCTTTAAAAATCTCACGACCCATTTTATGCGGTGGCATGAAACCCGGTTCCCGCCTTCCGTTGTCGGTCGTATCCAAAATGGGAGCTTTGAATTGGCTGCAACTAGTGCAGAGAATCTACCAATTCCCCCTGGTTCCAAGGTCTTTCGCCTGCTCTAGAAGTAGCTAATTGGGCTACTAAAAGGTTTAATAACGATAAGGAAAAAGTACGCAATAAATAAATAAATAGAATTTTATTATATATAAATAAATTTATGTATCAATCTATATATTAATACTGTTATTTTCATATTTTAAATTTAAATTAGTATTGTTTTAATAAATTCTATTTTCTGATCAATCATATTGAATGAGTGCGCGTATTAGCATATAAAATTGCTTACAATTAAATTTTTTCTAAATAAATAGAGTTTTATTACAAATTAATAACTATTCATATCACACACTCAACACATGTCGTAAAAATTTATTTATTTTTCATAAGTTATGTGAATATTTTTTATAGAATATTGAGATATTTTTTATAGAATATGAAATGTAAAGTAATAAATAGCGACTCATGAGAATATATTCTCAAATAAATAATAAGTATTGCCGTATCTTGAGCTCATGCAAATTGAAAAGTAATCAATAATTAGGTTAAGTTGAAAGTTATTTTCGTATCACAATTTTCATAAATCTAATATTTTATTTGAAATCAACTTTCACCATGACATGATAGATCCCTCGCAATTATTTGTAAGTAAAATGACTTGTGTTGGCCCAATTATACTTAACAGGCAAGGAAGTAGTCACCGGCGTCTAAAGAACACCGTCGTGCGAGGGCCGCATGACTGGAGGTGATTAAAGGGTAAGATTACGTGAAATGCAACACATGGATTCAAATGTAAAAATCAACTATCATAACCATATAATATCAAAATCCGCAAAGACATGCCCCAAAAGGACATAATGATCAACATGAAAACTTAATAAACCGTACCACGATAAGATTTGGATATAAAGACAAATTTGAACTATATATCCATGCCGGATAAATGTCATTAACGATTGAATCATATTAGAGAGACTAACATATCAAATTAAGACACTGATCAGAATTGTACTCACGGAGAAGTCTTATAATATCGAGTCAATCTAACCTCTATAAATAACCAACCAGGTACGCAACATATATGAATTCTTCTTAGGTTATATAAACAGCACAATATATCACTAACTTAGGTATCAGAAGCATTCTCCATTGGATAACCCTGAATCCTTTCAAGATGATGGTTGTTAGGGTGCACCGTAAGCATACTGAAAATTGCATTAACAACTCATAGTGTGGAGAGTTAAAAATATATGATTCGCAATTTTTATTTCACAGTTTTGTTTTATTAAATTTAATTGTAAAATTACTAGTCTTGTATAAAAGCTAAGTCGATGAGAAATAATGAGTTTTAAAATAGTAATCGTAGCTCTGATCCAACAATTACAAAAATCATTTTAACACTAAAGTCGGATTATAAGTATAGACCAAGAAATCTTCTATTAATAGATTGCTAAGGAGTTTCAGAAAAAAAAAATGCTAAGGAAGTTGAGAGTTCAGGCAATATTGTATGAAACATTGAAAACCACTCTTTAATTTTGTCCAAAAAAAACAGAAGTGCTTTCAATTAATAGATTGCTAAGGAGTTTAAAAAAAAAAAAGTGCTAAGGAAGTTGAGAGTTCAGGCAATATTGTATGAAACATTGAAAACCACTCTTTTGTCCAAAAAAAACAGAAGTGCTTTCAATCGATGCAATTATTAATTAGAAATCGTGTGTTCCCCATAATTGTGCGATATTTTCAGGACTATAATGTAAACAATTACGAAATGAAATGAATCATGCTACTCGATGCACATGTGTATAGGGGTGAAAACCGACACTATCGATACGGTTTTTTTATCAAAACCGACGTCAACCGATGGAGGAGATTTGCATGAAACAATCGACCGTACCGGTCAATGAGGAGGAGAAATACTGGCTGTATTGACTTCGGCGGTTCTCGATCCCCCTAGCGGCGAGGTTCGTCTCAAAGAGAGAGAGAGAGACTGAGAATTAGAGAAGAAGAAAGGAGGGGAAGAAGACGATCACAAATCGAAATGACGCCGTTTAGTTTAAAATCAAAAGACACCATTTCATTTATATTATTTTTTTAAATTGACGTTCCAAAACGACTTCGTTTCACTCACTTAAGTGAAACGACATTGTTTATATATGTTATAATTTAAAATATATATAATTTATATAATCGGTCAGTTCAGTAATTTGGCCCAACTTCAAATTGGGACCGAACCGACCAATGGCGATTTTGACAAAATTATGCCGCAGGCCGACCGGTTCTACGTCAGTTTCGGCCAATTCCATGCTTTGCTGCTGGTCTGAGCCGGTTACGGTCGGTCTCTTCGGTTTGTGTACACCCCTACATGTGTATATAAAAGGATAAATAATTCAAAAATCCAATCAAGAGTTTACTAAAAGTTTATAAAAAAAAATAGTTTACCAAAAGGTTCTACAATCTGAACCAAATTAATAATTGGCATCTAAATTCATCATCCTATATGAAAAATGATCGGCTTAGGACTACTTCGTAATTATCTTACAGCCGTATATGAAATGGAGGTAGTTTTTATAAAACTGGAATTCATTTTTAATGAAATTGTATGGTTGTATGTGTTGAATATTATAAAATATATTATAAAAGAGTCGTATATGTATAATTATCTAAATTTTATATATCTCAAAAGTTTAATCGAATTAAATACTGTTGAGAGGTGGCTTGATTCTTGTTGAAAAAGCGTCTCTATAGATTGTTCGCTCGAGCGGCAGAGTCGCTAGAGGGAAGCTTCAAACAGAGAGTTCGCTCATCAATTGATCGATAGTCAGACCGAGCAGGACACAACTCGAGAGTGTTTCATCGCTCACTTGACACTCGGCTTGAGCAAGAATCAATCCGAGAGTTCGCTCACCAGTCACTCGACACTTAAATCGAGCAAAATGACAGCCCTAATGTTCGCTTGAGTCTCGCTGGACACACCGCTCAAGCGAATATTCAATTTTAGGGTTTTCTGCACTGTACAATACAAATACATGCTATTTTCATTGTATTTCATGATTTTGACACTTTGAGCAGTCGAATTACAGAGAGAAAAATGATAGATTCTTTTGTGAGAATATTGAGAATTCATTAGGTGTATTGGGGCTCTAGGATTGAAGATTTTGTGATTGATCTCTTGTACTCCACCTTTGTTGTAATAAATTCATTGAGCCTGATATTGCCAGTGGACGTAAACTCACATTGAGTCGAACCACTTAAATCTTGGTGTTTTTTGTTTGATTGTTGTACTTCCTTTTATTTTGCTTTCACTAAATCACTTTAACTTAGTCGCTGATAACCAGTTAATCCCAACAAACTGGTATCAAAGCACTAGGCTCTGTGCGAGATCTTGAGGGATGGCTATGACAAAGTTTGAAGTTGAGAAATTTGACGATCAGAATAGTTTCAGTCTATGGCGCATCAAGATGAAGACTCTGTTATGACAATAAGGCTTGGTAAAGGTCTTCGATGAGAAGGTGTCGAATGAATCTTCTACACTAACGAAGGAAGATGAAGAGAAATCACATAGTGTTATTCTGTTGTCTTTCTACGATAAAGTTTTGTAAGAGGTCACTGATGAAGAGACTGTTGTTAGTCTTTGGAAGAAACTTGAGAGTTTGTACATGAAGAAACCGCTCACCAACCTTTTGTATTTGAAGCAACAATTATACACTCTCAAAATAAGGGAAAGTACTCCTATTTCTGACCATTTAGATGAATTTAATAAAATAATTATGGATCTAAGGAATATTGATATTAATCTTGATAATGAAGATCAAGCCTTAATGGTTTTGTGTTCGCAGCCTATGTCGTTTGATAATTTTATGAATTCAATGATGTATGATTGAGATACTATTTCCTTGGTAGATGTGAAATTTGCTTTGAATTTTTAGGAATTGAGAACTAAGTTGAATGTGAAGGGCACGGATAATCAAGCCAATGGTTTGTTTGTTAAAGGTTTCTCTAGCAGGGGTAAATCTAGTGAGAAAGGTTCAGAGAATAACATGGTAAATCCAAGGACAGTTCACACTCAAAGTTTAACAAGAAAAATCTTAAATGTCATTACTGTCATAAGTTTGATCATTACAAAAATGAGTGTCCTAGATTTAAAAATAAGGAGGAAAGAATTAGTTCCTCTAATGTCGTTTGCGTTGCTGATAAAAAGTCTAACATCTCAAATACTGTCTTAGCAATTAGCGGCTCTAATAGTCGCTTTGGTGACAAGTGGGTTATGGACTCAGGTTGTACTTTTCATTTGTGTCTCAATAGGGACTAGTTCATTACCTATGAGTCAGTCAATGGTGGTTCCATTCTGATGAGGAATGAGATGACTTGCAAAATTGTTGGGATTGGTTCAATTAGGATTAAAATGTTTGATGGGATTGTCAGGACATTTTTCTAACGTTCGACATATCCTAGATTTGAAGAAAAATCTTATTTCATTGGGCACTCTTGATTCTATGGGTTTCCGGTACACCGGTGAAAGGTGGAGCTATTCGAGTCAGTAAAGGCTCCATAATTGTAATGAAAAGAGATAAGATAAATGATCTTTATTTCCTTCAAGGAAATACAATGATAGGTGCAGCTGCAGTGTCTGTTTTAGATGATCCAGACTCAGACATTACTCGTTTGTGGCACATGCGTTTGGATCATATGAGTGAAAATAGAATGTCTATTCTGAGTAAGCAGAGCTTGCTCTGTGATAAAAAAATAGAAAAACTTGAATGTTGTGAACATTGTGTTTTTGAAAAATATGGCAAGGTTTAGTTTACTACTGGGGCTCACAGAACTAAAAGTACTATGGACTATATTCATTCTGATCTGTGGATCTATCTTTTATTCCATCGAAAGGTAGAGCTCAATATTTACTCACGTTATTGTTGATTACTCAAGGAAGATTTGGGTCTATTTCTTGAGACAAAAGAGTGATGTATTGCTAACTTTAAACAACGGAATGCTTTGATTGAAAATCAGACAGGCAATAAGGTAAAGTGACTTTGAACTGACAATGATATGAAATTTTACGGAGATGAATTTGATGAATTCTGCAAAGATGAAGGTATTGTTAAGCACCGTATAGTTAGACACACTCCGCATCAAAACGAAGTGGTTGAACGGATGCATAAGATTCTTTAGGAGAGAGCCCATAGTATGCTTTCGAATGCCAGCTTGTCTAAAGATTTATGGGCTGAAGCAGTCAATACAGCTTGTAATTTGATTAATCGCTCTCCGGCCACAACTATTGAGTTGAAAACTCCAAATGAGATATGGTTTGGTACTCCTACTGACTATTCAAATTTAAAAATTTTTAGTTGTCCTGCATATTTTCATGTTAATGAAGGAAAACTTGAGCCAAGGGCAAAGAATGACATATTCATTAGATATGTCAGTGGGATGAAAGGAATTTAGGTTGTGGTGTACTGATCCTAAATTACCCAAATTTGTAATTAGTATGGATGTTGCATTTGATGAATAATCCATGTTTAATCCGAGAAAGGATTTTGTTATGTTTACAGGTGAAGAGCATAATAATGGCAAAAAGGTGTAGTTGCAGGTTGAAGCTTCACAAAGGATGTCAGGTGGCACCCAAGATCATGTTATTGCTGATGAGCATGATTCTGATTCTAATAGTGGCACACAGGATGAGCAAGATTACAGTATAACTACTGGTAGACAGAGGAGGCAGGCCAGGCCACCTCAGATATATGCTCATGTAAACATGGTGATGTATGCACTTAATACGGTAGAGAACATTGATGGTCAGGAGCCTTCTGGTTATTCAGAAGCTTTCAAGAGTAAGGAATCTGCACAGCGGTGCATAGTGATGATTGAAGAAATTGAGTCTCTTCACAATAACCAAACTTGGAATTTGGTTTAGTTGCTAAAGAAGATGAAGATTGTTGGTTGTAAATGGGTCTTTAAGAAAAATGAAGGAATTCAAGGTGTTGTAGATGCAAGGTACAATGCATGCTTAGTTGCAAAAGGCTACAGTCAGAGAAAATGTGTTAACTTCAATGAAGTTTTATCTCCTGTTGTGAAACACAGTTCAATTCGAGTGTTACTTGCTATAGTGGCATTGTATGATCTAGAGCTACAAAAGTTGATATTATAATAGTGTTTTGCATGGTTAGCATGAAGAGATCATTTATATACATCAGTTAAAGGGGTTCAATGTTGAGATAAAGAAAATTGTGTGTGCAAATTGAAAAAATCATTATATGATTTGAAGCAATCTCTAAAACAATGGTATAAACATTTTGATTCTTTTATGATTGATCATGTTTATTCGAGGAATGGTTATGATAGTTGTGTTTATTATGGATAGTTGTATGATGGATCTTTCATTTATTTGTTACTTTATGTTGATGATATGCTTATTGTTGCCAAATGCATGTATGATGTTAGCTTGTTGAAAATCCAACTCAGTAATGAGTTTGCAATTAAAGAATTAGGTGCTACAAAGAATATTTTGGGCGGTCAAGTCCATCTCCCGCTCCATTCGAGGTTTGCGCTCTCGCTTATGCATACTCATTAACGCTGGATATTAGCTCGCAAACCTGTACACCTCCAACGTGCTCGCCCAGGTCAAAAATTCTCATAAAGAAAAACTTTTATAATTTCCAGCCCACAAGTGTGTTAAAAATTAGCGGGGCTCTGTTAAGGGAAAAAATGCCCATAGCCCATAAATTGGGCCCAGCCTACCAAATCATCACTAGAGACAAGAGGGAGACGAGAGGGATATGAGAGTTGTAAATGTCAGAGGGTCAGAAGAAGAAGGAGAAGTGTTCAAGCAAGACAGACATGCCATCTCTTGGCAGGCTGGCATGTGCACTAAATGGTCAGGCAAACATATAAAAGAAGAGGCAGACAACATAAAAGAGAGATTGATATGGATCAACGGATCGAGGGAGGAACAGATAAAGAATGAAGATATATTGAGTTTCGTAGCCTCTCGAAGAAGAGCTCCAACCTTCTATGTACAGTGAGATATGAGAATCCATGAGTGATTGTAAACAATATATTATAGTGAAGACTTCTCTCTCCAAACTTCCGTGGACATAGGCATATTGCTGAACCATGTAAATCTTGGTATCCATCTCTTTTTACTTTCCCTGCACTTATTTTCCATTCATCGACTTGGGCTTACGAACCACCACCATATAGCCACACCGGAACACTGCCGGGAGTCCAAATAATTTACATCGCGGCACTGTCGGTGTAGAGTCGCACAAACCCGCGAAACACGACATCAACAAACATGACACTTCTAGCCCAAAAAATATTAAAATTATCCCCCAAACCCTTTAGATGCTCACCTCCAAAACATATTAAAATTACCCATAAAAATTATTAAGAAACTCGTGTTTTTTGCTCATACTTAAGAAGAAGAAAAACGTATTTAATTAGGATTTTGTTATTTTTTTTTCAAAAAAAAAAAAAAAACACCACTTTTTGTCCCATAAAGTATTTTAAAAACCAAAAAATATATATTTTGTGAAAATATTTCCTATATCCTTTTTTTTATAACCATAAATTTGAAGTTGGTAAATCATTATTCCGAATTCATGATGTTCCACTATAATTGACGCACGCTACCATACTCAAGTCAATAGAAATATTAATGATATTTTTTGTACTTTAAATGCGTATATATTGAATTTTTTTATAATAGCACTATAAATAGCAAAAAAAATAAAAAATAAAAACTGTAAAAATAAAGGAGTACATGCATGCAATCTTTGTACTGCTCCTTTATAACTTCTCTTTTTATAATTTGTGATAGGAAATGAAAGGCTCTCAAGTACATTGAGAAGAGATGGAGACCATGACCCACATTCACTTTGGTTTTTCAGGAATCAGGATGATGGACTACCCACTAAGGATTTTTTCTAATTACTCTCTCCCAATCGATGCCTAATCATTTTCTAATTCAGTTTTTAAAGGCAGACTTTTTTTATAGAAGCACAAGTGATCAAGACAAAGGCACTTTTACATCCAGAGCTTACAAAAGATTAGAAATCTCGAAATTAAGACACGAGAATATGAAAATTGTAAAATAATATATTTACTTAAATTATATTACAATATCTTTCTTCACCTATCGACTTTTTCTTATAATTTGATTTAATATACATGTAATATTTAGTTAAATTCGATGAATTGTGGAGTTAGAATTCATGAGATTCTGTTGTGATATCATATTAAATTATCACTTATCTATAACTCTTTAAGCCCTATTTGGGTAGTAAGATAATCTCATTTCATCTCATCTCAATATAAAAATATCACAAACACAAATATTTCTTAATTTTAAATCTTCAACTTTTTTATCTAATTATTATCTAATCATTTAAAATTTTCTAAACTTCCAAACAAAACACAAAAAATAATTCAACTTTTTCAAATATCAAAATAAAAATTATTTTTAACAAATTATATTCTAACAATATTTTAACTTTATAATATTTTTATTCAACTTTTTCTCTATTATTTTCTAAAAAATCTTAAATCAAACCATTTCACTACTATTCACATATCATCTCAACTCATCTGACTATCCAAACTAGGTCTAAATACTGATTAAAAGATATAGATTTATTTATTTAAACTATATTCTATTAAAAAAAACATAAACTATAAATCATGTTGATGCATATTCTTTTTCTAAAGAAATTTAGTTTCGAAGAGAATGAATGATTTTACGCAATTCATATGATAATCGAGATGGACCTAAATACTCACACATGTGATGAGTAAGAAAACTCTACTTACAACCGCCCCTTGTGCAACCGATGCAACCGGCGCTCCTTTTAATGTGAAATTTTATTTTTTTAATGTTTGTTAGTTACGACTTGTGCATGAGAATCTTCTGTGAGCAAACGCATTCCCAAGCAATAACCTCTGTAAGCTCATTCTTCCTTGGAAAATTCCACATATTTTCTTTTTATCATTTCACATGTATTTAATTCAAAATCTTGTACATTTCTTTGCTTGATATCTGATACTATTGTTATTGTTGATCGCCACAGCAGGAAATGTAGACCGACTGAGAAAATCAGCACCTGAAGCACTTAGGGTTCGTGAGGATGGTGGCGATTGACACTTTGGTGTGTGCGTCGAACCTGTACGACTACGCGAAGGAGAACTCGGGGACTTTGCAATCCACTGTCAAGAGTGTAGAAGGTGCCGTGACCATCGTTGTCGGCCCAGTGTACCAAAAGCTCAAGGGTGCGCCTGATGATCTCCTTGTTTTCCTCGATAAGAAGGTACCGAAATTCCGAATTTGGTTTTGATCGTTTACTTCTTTCTATTTGGATCTTAATAGATGTTGGAGTGTATGATGTGGATCTTATAGTTGTTGATGTGGATCTGATAGTTGTTTAGGTTACGACGTTGGACTGGTACGGTTATCTTCCTCTTAGATTTCTTAGGAGATGGAGTTCTTATCATTGAATGATTTTAGATTAGGTCTGACTTTTTAATTATTTCCATTGTTTTTCCATTATAATAAATCTCTCAACGGCTTTATATGGACTGGAACACAGAGAAGCTTAAGAGCTGAAGAAGGTATGGGAACCAAGATGCATCCGGAGGTTTTAATGATCAAAAGTTTCCAAAGTCCAAACTGTTTAGTGTTAGGAGTATTCGTGCTCGTTGTGTGATATGGCCTTGCAAGCATCAATCTATATATTTTTTCATTTTATGATGAGCATGGAAGAATTTCACCGTCAATGACGTTCTCCTTTTTAGATGGATTATTTCTTGTTTGATTACTGTAGGTAGATGAAGCTTCGTGAAGGAGTTGACTTGGGGCCAGACTCTTTTTTTGCACGTTTCTTACCTTAGAATTCACGTGACGTCTGTTAGGGGTGAAAAAATAAAAATTCTTATCAAAAGGAGTGTCGGTTGTACAAGGTTGCGCAAGAGCCGGTTGTATATAGAAGAATTGGATGAATAATTAGGGTTACTGATGGTCACGTCAAAGTTCTTTAGATCGGATAGCCTAAGGCTTAAGGGGTTGTTTGCTTTCAAAACTCATTTCAATCAATCTCAACTCATCTCATCTTCATTATTACAACTTTTCTAAATTCTTACAAAAAATATAATAATATTTTCTTTTTTCAAATCTCAAAAAAATCTTTCTAAATTTTCACACTAAAATATAATAAATATTCTTACTTTTTCAAAGCCTAAAAGAATCTTCTCAAATTCTCGCACTAAACAATCTTACTTTTTCAAATTTCAAAACAACATTCTTAAATTTCTATACAAAATATAATAAATAATTTAACTTTTTCAAATCTTAAAATAATAATAATATTAAAAAATAATATTCATAAAATATCTTATTCTACTATTCACAAACTATCTCAACTTATCTCAACTCTCATTCCAATATAAACGGCCCCACTCCAAATGAGATAATCAAGTTCGAACCGTCCACCCCACCACTAGCTCCTATATTGGCCATTCAATTAAAGAAGCTAAGAATATCCCAAGTTTTGTTTTAGGAAGAAGCATTTATATGTCTTGCTTACAAAATGATCTAATTAAGCATCTGATATTAATGTCATGAAATAGAAGTTCATGTAGCTGGATATTTATAATCTATAAATAAATAAATTGATTTTGACAGCACGGACCACGATATATAAGGGTCCATCAATATATTTAATTATTTCTTTTGTCTGATGTGAGACGTGCACGAGGCTTGAGATGCCAGATTCATGATACAATATTTATTTTATTTATCTAAATATAAGATATCTTATAATTGATAAAAAGAGTAATCTTCCTCGTCGTTTTAATTTTTATCATTTTATTATCTCATTATATGATATTAAATGATTAAAAATTATTTATTATATTTTATTTATGTATCTATCATATTATGAAATGATGAGAAAATAAATAATAAATAAATTTTTTTCTTATTTTATTAATTTTGCAACCTTTGCTGCTTTATGGTGGAATATTAATTTATCGAAAAAATCTAGTTGTAAGTGATTTTGTATATTAATATACACATCCATTCAATGTAATTGGTAAAAAGTAAATTTTATTAAAAACAGTGCTAATTTAAATTTAGAATATAAAAACAACATGATTAGTATGCAGATTGGTACGTAAACTTGCTTGTATATAGCAAAACTCTAATTTATCATTGAGTTTTCAGTCAAACTGATGATTTTGTGAACTAATTTACTGATTTGTTCAACCATTTTTCCATAAGAGTATTGTTATATCCATGCACAAAGGTATTATACAAAGAGTTATGTTAGGCTATCGCCCAACTTTGATCGTTGAGTGTGCCGTCCAGCACAAATTTGAGTTTTTATTTTTTTCTCATTTTTTTTCATATTTTTTTAATATTTTTAAAAAATTAAAAAAAATACACCAATACACTAAAAATTACTTTCTTAATCATTAAGTAAAATAAATAAATAAATACACATGCAGTCAAAGTGAATGAGTAAAGTGAGGCAAACTAGTATTTTTTCTTATAAAAAAAATAATCTCATAAATTGACGTAACTTTATCTGATTTGCTATATCTACTTTATAATAAAAGTAACTTTATAATCTGATTAATCACATCAAATCATGTCAATTTGTAAGATTATTTTTATATAATCTCTTTGTGACTAAAGCATTTCTCTAAAATCATTGGTTTTGTTGCAATATTAGAGCAACTTTATTTTTTCATGTACCTTAATTGATATTAAATTCATGGAGTAGTAGTGATATTATAGTCCGTTACTACTTATGTGTAATATATATGACATATGCTTTTTTAGAAGTTTAATTAAATTTTCATAATTTGAATACCATGCAATTTTTTATTTTTTATTTTTGAATTTATAGATTATCTAAGGTAGAATAAAGGATGTGCAAGCCAAACTAGAATACATAACAAGTTTCTATAAAATATCTAGACCAACCAAATAGAGAAAAATTCTTATTATCAGTTACTATTTACTATTTTACATCCTACATTTTATAAAAAAAAATATCTACACATTTTATGAAAAAAAATATAAATATAAGATGTAAAAATGAGCAATAACTTATACATATAAAAAAATATCAATTACATCTTTTCGGGGTTAATTGAAATGACATGGACAATCGGAGATTGCAAATAGAAAAATGACACGTAGTTCCTATTATCTTGTACTATTTGGTGATACAATTTCCTCCGACTGTCCATGTCACATTTATTAACTCCCCAAATACGTTTATTAACTCCAGAAATTCTATCTGTAGTTTTCAAATGAAGGCTACGCGCATTTCAGCCCTCGGTGGTTGATAAATGTGACATGGACAGTCGGAGGAAATTGTATCACCAAAAGGTACAGGATAGGAGGAACTACCCCCGCACCACTACAAAAAGTGAAAAAATCCAAACGCCGAATAAAGAAACATTTTAGACAAAAGTACCCGTTGACACGAGGATTATTACGCCAAAAGCCATTAATTAAGGATATGTTTTGATACCTCAAACATAATTTTATAAATAATAATGAAATAGTTTAGATGAATATATTTTATTAGATTTTAAAAAGAGAAATATTATTTATTATTTTTATATCATACATCAACATATAATTTTTTTTTCATTCTATTTAAATACACATATTTACATATCAATATGTATGTTTAAATAAAAAGATAAAAATAATAAATTACATGTTAGTGTTTAGTATAGGAAATGATAAGTAGAATTCTAAATATGGGTGTTTAAATAAAAGAATAAAAATAAAAAATTACATATTACTGTATGACATAGGGAATGCTAAGTATAATTTTTTTAAAAAAAAATTAAGAGAGAATTTTGAATAAAAATATTATATAAAGTTAAAAAATATTTGAATATAATTTTTATTTTAAAATTTATAAAAATTTTATTAATTTTTTTCTTAAATTGTAAATATTGCATTGATTTTTATGTTAGAGAAATCAAGAATAAAAAAAATTAAAATTTAAAACTAAATAAGTTTTTATATTTAAAAATAAATTATAAAAAATTATAAAAGTTTCTGATCTTATATCCAAACATCCGATTCAGGATGTCAATTTTTCGTCGAGTTGGGGGAGCAAGAGAGCGTGAGATGTTTGTAAGTAGAAATTATAATGTCAGTGTGAAGACACGTGAGGCAACTCCCGCATTTGTCAGATCTGTTGTCTGAAATTAGATCATGCAATAAAGAGGGTATATCCTCTTTTGTCGTACCAGTCTTTCACTGTTCGAATTTTTTAAGATAACAGTACAATCCTCTCATAATATAATTGAAAAAAATAATTATCTTAAAGATTAAATATTCTATATTATATTATTATTTTTAATATTCTATTGCATTAATGTGATATCATTTTTATTTACTTTGAACTAAAATGTTATATATTTATCATTTTTATTATTCTGTAAAGCATATTGACGCATTTTCTTTATAAAAACAATACTCAATTTCAGAGAAAATAAATAATTTCTCGTAATTCATATGATAATGAAAGTGAACCTAAATACGTCCCACATGTGATGAATAATTAGGGTTACTAGTAGCCACAAGAACTCCATCTTCCTAACATTCAAACGAATACGATATGGGACCAAAACGTGCACCCTTCATAGCTCCATTATTGGACATATTATATAGCAATTATAGAAGCTAAAATATCAGAAGTTTTAATTGTTTTAGGGAAAAGCTTATATGTCTGGCTTTTAAAATGATCTCAGCTTGTGATCATGTATTGTCATGAAATATAAGTTCATGCAGCTGGATATTTATCATTTATAAATAAATAATATGATTTTGATAGCATGGATCACGACATGTTATATATGAGAAATTGTAATTTGTCGCATGAGTTTGTCCCCTTACTTTGATCATTAATGTATTTAATTTTTTAAAAATTTTTGTTACTTAATGATTAAGAAAGCAACTTTGAGTACATTTGCGTATTTTATATTTTTAAAAATTATTTAAATATGTTTAAAAATATGAAAATAAAAAAATAAAAATAAAAAGAAAGATTTGTGTTAGGTGACATGTCCAGCTGTCATTGCTGGGCGACAGCCTAGCACTACTCATTATATATAAGCGTCCATCGATATATTTAATTATTTCATTTATCTTATGTGAGACGTGCATGAGGTTTGAGATTCCATATTCATGATATATAGTTACGATATTTATTTTATCTGTCTAAATATAAGATTAATAATAAAATAATGATGATTAATAGATTTATGAATATTTTTCTTACTAATCTTATTCTAGTACTCTATTTAGAAGTTGAGTCTTGTCTTTTTATGAAATGTGAGATTGTCTCTGTTTAAAAAGAGTGTTGTCTCTTGAACATTTGTATGTAGAGACTATCAACAGTAGTAAAGATCATACCAGTCATAAAAAGAAATAGTGTACTGATAGAGTTCCAAATGCATTGATTGATTTATGAGGTAATGATTGATATGAGGATATCCTTACATGTATCTAGTCATGAATGTAAGTAGGTCTGCAAGGTGCAACTCGACCTGTACAACTGGGTTTGTGCCTGACCCGACCCGAATGCATTCATCTAAGGCGCTAAACCGAACTGATCCGAACAAAATAAAACCTGGCCGAACTCGTACGACCTGACCCACAAAAAACCTACTTTCTGCACATCGATTTACAAAATTTCTCTATGATCTGAATCTCAGATCTACCATCATCCTCGATCTCAAGAAAAGACCCAAAAAGTACTTGCAAACTGGAAGAGCCACTTGCATAAGAAAAACAACTCACAAATCCAAAAAATCTACTTTTTGCACTACTGCCACCACTCACACTATAAACCACTCAACCTAGCCACTGCAGGAAGCAAGCACCCACGTTCCACCGCCAAGTCAACTACGCAAGCCACCAATCGCTGCTGAGTCCTCTCCTGCACAACTGAAACCACTGCATGTAAAGCCTCCATGTAACCAACTATCTCTAATTTTATGCATGAAAACAAAGTATTTATGGTGCTCTTAGTCGTTTCTCAACGGCGTCGCCCACACTTCACGTTGCGTCCTCTCGACACTATTTTCTCTCATTCTCTGTTCCCTCTCTCACTCATCTCTCGGTTAGCTCCCTCTCATATTTTTCTCTAACTCTCTCTCTCTCTCATCACTCTCATACCGATGACTTTTACACCGCACCACCGTGCCACGTCTCTCTGCTTTGTACCCAACGCCAGGTTCTGTCACCCATTCACTCTGTAGTGGCTTTGTTTATTTTTAGGGGTAAGTTTTTGCAGCCCAAGAGTTTTCCTTCTTCATGTATTTTGACATCAACTTATAAGGGACATTATATACTCCCGTAACCCTAGTGTTGAAATATGAGTATGAGAATATAAGTTTTTTGGACTGGCTGACACCCAAGACAAAAAACCCGTTCCTAGTTTGGTTGGAGACATGATTAGATAACATCCGATAAAGTTAGTTTGGGTCGGGTCACTTTCAACGGGTCCATCGGTTTATCGGGTATTTTGCACAATCCTAAATGTAAGTTTTTCTGATGAATGAATGATGACAGCTTCCCTTTAAAAAAAACTTACTCTACTTAGAAAATGAGAGTTTATTAGCACTTTGATAGACTAAAATACCCCTTATTTCATTAATGTTGTAAACTTTGCTTTATGGTGGAATATTAATTTGTCATTGATTTTTCAGTCATTCCAATGATTTTGTAAACTAATTTACCGATTTGTTCCGCCATTTTCTGATACTCTATTTCATTCTGCAACATATACTTGATATTTCATCTGGAACCATGTTCTCTATCCCTAACAAAAGTACATTACTTTCAGCTTATAAATCACTTTTTTTTAGATTAAAAAAAAAAAAAAATCTGCTACCTCAAAAATAAAGCTGTAAAAGTTAACACATTACATATTATATATATATAGTAAAAACCATTGGCTTAATTTGTTGTGATGTTAGAGCAACTTTATTATTTCATCTACCTTAGTTGATATTGAGCGATGCTAAAAATGTGCTTTAAATTCATGGAGTAGTAATAACATTGGAGTAATGTTATTTTAAGACCTCTATTCCACACATCAACTAGATCGTATAATTTGATTTGTAAATTTTAAATTTTAAAATTTATCTTTTAAATTAAATTATATCATATTGATTGTGTATATTGTAAATGTCTTAGAATAAATTTATTCTTACTAGTTATATGTAATATATGTGACATACGATTTTTTTTTTTACTTTAATCTTGATTTGCATAATTTAAGTACAATGCAATATTTTTTTTAGTTCCTCGATTAATGAATGGTAGAATAAGCACGTGTGCGCCAAACTATCTTAAAAGAAGGATTGGGAGCCGGCCCTAACAATATAGAGAGAAGCTCTCCCATCTCTCTAGAAACCTTAAAGATATGAAATCGCATGGGATAGGAGCTACTCCTTCCTCCTTATTCTCTCTTCTCTTTTATCTCTTATTTCATCATTTTCTTTTTATTTGTAAGTGTTTTTTTAGGGCTAAGGATGGAAAAAGTTTGATATGCCGCTTTCCGACGTCCGACGATCACCACGCATCCCAAGGCATTGATCTTTGAGACGGACAAAGAAATTTACTGAATGAAACGGCGTGTGAGCCACACGCGCGGCCCAAAGGTACGGGCCATGAGCGCGTGTAACTCACGTGCCACTACTTAGAGTGCTTTTCTATTGCCACGCGTGGCTGTTTTGGGTCCAAGACAACCGGTTACATCAGATATGATTGTCCACCATTCTGCCAGGGTGGCGCGTGGCCCTCACGCACTATCACAACCTCTGCTTGTGCTTTTTTGTTCTTCCAAGGTTGAAAATACGGATCTAGATTTTCCCAAGATGCAATCCATGTTTTCTTATGTATCTTTAATTTCTGTACTGTTTTTTCTTATTTAAAAAAATAAAAAATCAAAATCATCGTCTCTTCAGATCTTAGTCCAAAGAGTTGTGTCTTCCTCTCTGCTTTAGATGGAGTGTGGGGTTTGCTGCACCCTCCTTCGCTTAGTTGGAGTATGGGGCTTGGTTACTTCTGTCATGGATAGAGTTTGCTGTCTTTTAGACTTAAATTTTTAGAAATTTACAGTCAGGATTAGATCATGTCAGTCACAGAAGTATGCTGAGAAGCTATCAACGTTGTAATTGACTTGTAATATTTATTTCAAGTCAACTTTGTAATATTTATTATTAATGAATGCATTATGCTCCATTTATTATATATATAAAAAAAAAAATTCTTATACTTTTCTTGAAGAAATCTAGAGCAACCAAATAAAGAAAAAGTATCAATTAAATTTTTGTACACATGTTTAGGGGGATAATAAATGTGACATGGACAGTCGGAGGAAATTGAAACACCTAAAGGTGTAGGATAAGAGGAACTACGCCCACACCACTACAAAAAGTGAAAAAATCCAAACGCAGAATACATACAAATTACAATCCATGACGTGGGAATAAAAAGGAGAAAAGTAACATATTGGACAAAAGTACCCTTGGACTCGAGGATTATTACGCCGATACACGTGAGCCACCTCCAGCGTTTGTCCGATATTTTGTCTTGATTGATTGGAAAAGAAAAATTGTTCTCGTTATTCTCACACCTACATAATTTTTTTTTTTCTTACTAAATATACGGTACATAGATGATAAATAGAAGAAATTAATTAATTTAAAATAAAAAAATAAAAAAAAAGTGATATGTAATGTGTGAGAATAATAAATAAAAAAATTTATTGAAAAAATAGAAAATGAAAAATGATATAGCTACCGCAAGTTGTGTATCGATAGAAGTTACCGACTGTTTCTTTTTTTAGTGATTAAGAAAGTATTTTTTTAATGACGTTATAATTTTCTTTAAATGTTCAAGACTATAAAAAAAATGTATAAAAAATAAAATAAAATAAAGAGCCAAATGGCGTTATCGGGAAAATTTGTTGGGCTACACGACTCTTGGGAAATAAGATTGTGCAGTAAGTGTTGAGGGTATGTCCTTAAATAATAATGTTAGATATACGTTTGAAATAGATAAATTTTGTATATAATTTTTTATTAAAAAGTAATTTCACTAAAAGAATCTTCGTTACACTTTTATGATAGTGGTCACTTTTACATAAAATGCTATATATTATATATATGTATTTTTATTATTCTATTTCATTAATATGATATTTAATTTATTATTTTAAAAAAAGTAATCTAGTGATTACCGAACAAGAACAATATTGCTACGTCAACACAATATGGTGTAAGATTATAACTATGATATATAGTATAACTCTTTAAAAATAGGCATAGTTCAAAAGTATTAAGTACAATGGGAAATTATTAAAAAAAAAATTAAAAATTTTATTTTTAAAGTCTTGCAATTTGAATTGACAGTTCATGCAACGGTGTCGTACCATGCACACATCTTTAAATTTGCAGCTTTTAATTTCTGATTCATCAGTTTATTAAGACCGTGCAGTAGAATAATATCGATCTTATTGGGAAGCCTTTTCCGTTTTAGAGAGAAGCTCCAACTTAGCTCCAACTTCTCTGTAACAACTTCTCCTTTTTCGAAATTAGCGTGAGGGCCCCCTCATCTCCCTCCCCGTTTGCTTTTATTTGATATTTTTTTTCTGTTCTATGTTTTATTAAATCTAATAAAATCGGAACACTTTTCCATTTTTCCAATCCAAACACTTTCTTTCAGATCTCAGTTTCTTTTTATTCTTAGATCTATTTCTCTCTCAACACCATCTGTTTCGTTATTCTTTGGGTATCCTCGCATGCCACCGGTGCTAGGATTGAGGAGCCATAAGGATCAGAAAACCGGCACGAGATGGTACTGGAATGGTGCTCGTGCAGTGTTGTGCATTGCTGCACGCTGGCCCAGATGCGGTTTGAAGGTCCTGTGTCGTGCGAGGGTGCGATTGGTGCTGTGTGCGGTGAGATGTCGTTGTGCGTCTGTGCCATGTGGTGTGATCTGTGTCATGAAGGTGTGAGGATATCGTG
>QEOT01002616.1:164251-226507 GCA_003123785.1 Pterocarya stenoptera
CACATTGAGTTCCAGCTCCCAACGTTTTGGGAAGTGAATATGAATTTGCATACGCTACAAATATGTCGCTACTTGCTAAGTTTTTCTTGCTATTTTCTTTAGAAAAATGCTTCGTTGTTCTTCAAATGTGTATCCAAAAGTGCTATTTTATTTTTTAAAATACTTAAAAAAGTTATCACTAGTGACTGTATGTGGTGTTTTTTTAATATTAAGAAAAAATAGAACATTCTTTATATTAGTTGAAATAAAAGTTAAAAGTTAAATAAATATTATTAAATTTTTATTTTTATTTTTTAATATTTTTATTGTTTTGATATTTAAAAAAGTTAAATTTTTTATTATATTTTATGTAGAAATTTAAAAAAATTATAATGATTTGATGAGATAAGATAAGTTAAAAAAATTATGTGTATCCAACTTAACAATCTCACATAATTCTTTTATTTTTGCATATCTCACTTTCTTGCAAGAGTAACGCCACACCTACTGAAATTTTGTCCCGAATGTGTATCTTGAAAATCATATTTTATTTTTTTATTTTTATTTTTTTTGTTTTTCATGTATTTTTTTAATTATCATAAACACTTCTTAAAAAAATAAAAAATTCACAACATTATTAAAAAATACTTATTTAATTATTAAATTAAAAAAAAAAAAGACTTCGGAACACACTTTCGAAATACCTTTTCGGTGAGTGTAAGCTCTTCAATGATCATTTGGTCCACAGATGAAAATTTGACAACTCTTAGCTGAAAAGAATGACTTAGGGTTATTTTGAATTTAGAGATGAGATGAAATAAGATGGTTTTAGATAAAAGATGAAAGTTGAAAAAAATATTATTTTTTAATATTATTATTTTTTTGAAATTTGAAAAAGTTGAATTGAGATTTGAAAAATTTGAATTGTTTATTATATTTTGTGTGAAAATTTAAAAAAATTATAATGATGAGATGAGATGAAATAAAATACTTTTCCAAACGTGCCTTTATCATATTACCATGCTAGTCCTCATTTGAGGAGAGCTTCAGGTTCTTCCACTGCGTTACCACAAGCAAACAAGGAAAAGCTTAAGTAGTTGAGATTCCATATTCTTTCAGTTCAGGGGTGTACGTAGATGAGCTTAAGTAGTTGATAGCAGTTGCTTAGCATGCCGAATACATTGCTGCTTCAGTTCCTGGAGATTTTCTGCCAAATCTGAACCCCCACAGCAGATGCCTCAAATTTTGCATTGATGGTCCACAACCTTTAGGTGCTTAGTTCTGTCCAGAAGCCTTTTCTCTGGTCCTTTTCAAACTCACCCTCTGATATTTCAAAATCGATATATGTCTGTCATGAAACAAATAGATTATCACTACCCATAATCTCTTTTTGAAAATTACCTTATCTTTAGGAGCTTTCCCAATTGCATTTCCTAGGACTTGTCGGGCAGCCTTTAGATTCAGTTGGCGGATCTCAAACTGGGCGGCTAAAAGCCATATTTTTGCAAAAGAGAAGTAAGAACCACTCATTAAGAACAAGCTTAAGACATTCCCTAGAAGAATTAATAGTGAAGCAGCAATCTCTTCGAAGTCACAGTGATTTGAGAAATAAGTCAGAAAGTTAAGGCACAAGTGTCGTTTCGAAATACTTTTCAATTCTAGATTTTCAACATTTTTATCTATTTATTGTCTAATTATTATAATTTTTTTAAACTTGTAAACAAAACTATTTTTTCAAATTTTAAAACAAAAATAATATTAAAAATAATATTATAACAATATATTAATTTTATAATATTTTATTAAAATTTTTTTTTCTCTTTTCCTAAAATCTAATAAAATATTTTAACTCAAACAATTTCACTACTATTCCTAAAATTCTTATATCATCTCATTCTTCAAGCATCTCCTAAAGCCTACTATCATCAATGATTAAAACATCACCTCTCACATTATTTATGAACCATAAAAGTAAAGAATTTACAAAACAAATACGTGTAAGTAATCAAAAGTTTTTTTTACAAGATAAGAATTTATTAATCGAAAACATCAAAAACAAGTTGTTCCCATGATACATAGAATGGAAAGAGCATATAATGGTTTGAAATAATTCATAAGAGATGATGGAAATGATAAGAGAGAATAATTCCTGAATTTTCCTCAAAATTTCAAATTTGTATTCCCTCTAATTAGAAGAAATTAGTAGAGATGAAAGTAGATTGACTGAAATATTGACCAAATTACTATAATACCTTGTATATTTTGTGAAAATCCCATACTACCTCTTTCTATCATTTTCCCCAATAGACTCTTTTTGTTTTTGTTTTTTTTTGTTTTTATCTTAAATTTTATTATCGCAAAGTAGTATATAATTATCATTCCATACCTTTTAGCGTACTTCTAAGAAAAATTATTAGCTTTAATTTGAGTGTTGGAAGATTATTAATTTTTGGAAAAATCTTACTAATTATCCTCACACCAAACACTATACATCATTTTTTAATTTTTTTTTGTTACCAAATGTGTGGTGTATAGATAATGAGTAGAATAACTCAATTAGTTTATGAACAATAAACTAAAAAAAATTAAAATAAAATAAAAATAAGTGTGGTGTGTGGGGATGATGAGTAGCAAAACTCGATGTATGGTGTAAGGGTGTTGAGTAGATTTTTTCTTAATTTTTATATTGTGTTTGAAAATTCTTGTGTTGAAAGTTGAAACTTGTTTTCAAATTGTAAAATTGGTTAAGTGTTTTAAATTTGTGATGAAGTTAACACAAACAGAAGTTTTACATGAAAGCTTTACACCACATACATTCATTTAACTAATAAGTGATTTGTCATTTTTGTCCTTCTAATTTAATGCTTAAATATGTTTGCGTTTAAATAAAATAAAAAAAAAATCCAAATCACATGTTGATTAAGTGGATGTGTGCGTTGAAGACGTTTTGTAAAATTTCTCCTAAAAAAAAAAGAAAAAATCAAAATTATGAATGAAATTTGAGAACTACCTTTTTTAAGTAAAATGATAATATTGTTTTTTTATATATAAATTGGATAGAGACGAGGTGAAGTTGGAAAATTAGTTCAAAATTCAACAAATTTTTATTCATTTAAATTTTAAAATCTCTATAATCCGTTTGCAAAGTTTTTCTTTTTAAATCTCCAACGCAATCTTCTCTTACATACAAAAGATCCTCTTATTGAAATTATAATTTCATACAATTTTTTAATCAATTATGATAACGCTTTTGTAAAACTGACCACTGAATGGCGCCGTTCTAGTATATGAATTGATGGTGGCGTCCCATCAGCATCAGCTCCATAAACCCCAACTCCATAGACCTTTCAGCTGCATCAGCTCTAAAACTGACCCAAGGAAACCAAAAGGCCGCATTGTTTCTGTGATTCTGGTTCACGGTGAAAAAATGTGTTCGGGTGTTTTAGACAGCGATGACGAAGATATCGCCAATAATCGGAATGTCTCGGAGCTGATTTCAACGTTGAGAACGGCTTACCGGACGAAGGATTTCGACCGAGTCGAAGAGATCCTGGTATCCAGAGAAGCAAAATTGAAGAGGGAGCTCAATAAACAAAAGTACGAGAACGAAAATCTGAAGAGGAGGTTTGAAGAGTTAGGGATTAGAGTTTCTAAATTGGAGGAAGATATCAGCATTCTGATGGATATGGGGCCTCAGGTTTCAAAGAAATGTGGCGATAACTCGTCGGTAAAGGAGGAGAAGTGTTTTAGTGGAAAGGGGAGAGTTGAAAATGGGGCTAATACTGTCGACGTGAGCATTCAGGATAATGGGTTTGATTGCGACGAAAATACGAGTGTAGCAGCCGGTGCAGGCCTTAATTTGCGTTCGCCCACTAAAACAGGTATTACCGTATTAGAGAGTTAATGGATCTTCACAGGTGCACATATCCCTTGCTCCTTAAGTGACCCTGTCAGAATTTTCATGTATAGTTTTGCTTTTATGTTTTTTTGGGATTAAACTTATAATTGAGGGAAAAAAATTGGTAATGGGTCGTCAATTTGTTTGGCGTTGCTAGTAGGTAATGGGTCGTCAATTTGTAATAGATTTTAATACCTTTCTCCATTGGTCTTTTGTAACTGATTTTAATGGATTGAACATCCATGATTTTCGTGCATCACTGGACACTCGTGCTTAGGCGTCACTCTTGTATATGTCACGTGTACTTAGGGCAATGTATACACCATCATCAATAAAACTCTTGTTTACCAATAAAAAAAAAAAGTCATTGGTGTCAATTGGTTTGCTTCCCTTTCCCAGTTGCTCCCCTAGCATTGTCCATATGGTCTGATGGTGTAAAAAATGTCCGTTCATTATGAGGGTTCTCTACCTTAGTAAGGATGGGTGTTGCTGTGGTGGAGTTGCCATTTTTTTTCTTTTTCTTTGTTTTTCCTAATAAGTGGAGTTGTCAATTTGTAAAGGGCAGATTACTTTTTTACAAAATGGTTCATCGAGATCAAAATTGTGATGAATCGATTGTTGTAGTTTTCAAGCTTATCAAATTGTTTCCCATCAACAGTTGACCTTAGTTGTTACATTCACTATTGTTTAACATTGTATTTTCTGTGCCATATCATGTCACACCAGTTACCATGATTGCCCTAAATTAAGGCCTTGTTTGGATGTTGAGATGAGATGAAAAATCTGTGAATAGTGGTGAAATTGTTTGTAAATTAGTAGTGAAATGGTTTGAGTTAAGGGGTTATGGGAAATGAGAGAGAAAAAATTGAATAAAAATATTTTTTTTTGATAAAAATATTATAAAATATTGTTAGAATATAATTTTTAGATATTATTTTTATTTTAGGATTTGAAAAAGTTGAATTATTTTTTGTGTTTTGTTTGGAAGTTGTGGAAAGTTGTAATAATTTTTTTTGATAAGTAAACAAACTATATTACTCCAAGAATAGGCCTAGTCCAGTATATATAAGAGACAACCCTGACTAGAAGGGTGCAAGAGAGACAAGGAAATCATAAAGGGCCATGCCATTGAAATCAACAGCATTGGACCAAGTACATAACGTGCTATAAAATAAAGCTATAAGTTCCTCTAGCAATCTCTCATTGTCCTCAAATGTCCGCGCATTACATTCCTGCCATAGACACCACATGGTACACATTGGGAAAGTTGTAATAATTAGGTAATAATTAGATGAAAAAGTTGAAGATTTGAAATTAAAAAGTATTTGTGTTTGAGTGATGTTTGAACGTTGAGATAGATGAGATTCATTTCAACATCCAAACCAGCCCTAAGATTTTCCAGCTTTAGGTTGTGCATTAGAAATACTAACACAACCTAAAATTAATAAGTCTACGGCACGTGTTTGTTGTCCATGTAGAAGTTGTTCTGGTGCTTGCTAACCAGAACTTCTAGGTACATCAAGTTAATGGACAAATAAACTTATCTAATAAGTTTCCTAATCTTTAATATTCCACAAGTAGGAGAAGTGTCTATGTCATTTCCATTTTGTTTTAACAAAACTCATGAGATTGAGTAGTTTTATTTTTCTCTAAGATCAATTAACCCCAAGGGGTGGCGTAATGGTCTTGGGGTGAGCCATATAAAGCGGGGGTCCTAGTTTGGAACTCCACATTCACACTCTTGGGGTAATTAGACTGGGGCAATTTTTTCTTGAATTACCCTATGTGCATTTGCAGAAAATTCCTTGTCGAGGGCCTGTGCAACCCCAGGATTAATTAAAACTTTTTTTTGGACACCCGGTGCCAATAAAAAAGAGATCCATGGTTTTATAATACACCTTAATACGACTACAGAAACCATTGATTTATAATTTTTTTTTGTTTTAATTTTAAGCCATGGCTTGTGAGTACTGAGGTTTTCCCGATGCATGTACTGTTCTCATGTATTTTAAAAACCTAGATTTAAGAAAATTGGTAGCTTCCAAACTTGTGCTGTAAAATTTAATTGACATTGACTCATATCTCGGTAATACTGTACTTATTTCTCACATGCCAGCTTGTCCAACATCTGCATCAAGAGCCATTGTTGACATCCTTGATAGCGATGATGATCATGCTCCAGGAGGAATTTTACGCAGAGAAGAAAACACAGACCTCATAGACAAGGTGAGCTCCAGAATGCTTAAAAGAAAACAAACTACATGCGTAAATGTAAGTGAGAACATAAATGGTGGTGATCATGAAGGAGATGATGATATATGTCCAACTAGTAAACGAAAGATGAAGCGGCAGCAAGAATTGATTTGTGATACTGATGGTTCTCGGGCCAATCATTGCTCAGATTCAACATTTTCTGGTAGTCAAAATGTTAATAAACTTATTAGCTCATCAAGGCAGGATGTAATTGAGAACATGAATGGTGGTATTCACAAAGTGGAAGGTAATATATTTCCAACCAGTACACGAGATATGAAGGCAGAAGAAGAATCTATTCTTGATACTGATGATTGTCCTGTGAATTGTTGCTCAGCTACCGCAGTTTCTTCTGGTTGTAAAAATGTTGATAAACTTACTAGTTCATCAAGACAATGTGAGGACAAAATGAAGACTGTACACGCTTCAAGAAATCTTATGCACGAACTTGTTTTGGTGGGGGATAGTGACAGCAGTTCCAGTTCATCTGATAGTGACGATGAGTTTATTAGTTTGAGAATTGCAAAATTACAAAGAAAATTGAGGGTTTAACAAGTTTGATGCACTCAGGTATGATTAAGTTGGTAGTCTACTACAATATTGTTGCTAAACATTAGTCATGAGATGGGTGTGTATTCACATTTTAGATGAAGTTGATGAACTAACTTCGGGTCCTGTGATTTGTGATGCACTGAGATATTTTGCTATCTCTATAATGCCATTAATCATAATATCTAACTGTACTCGTTATATATTTCTTTATCTCTTCCTTTCAGTTATATGCCGAGTGAGAATTCCTTACTCATCTAATGTTTGATTTGGTTATCTATAATATCTGATCTGTACAGGTTTTATCACAAAAATTATCTCTGTAGGAAGTGATTGGATTTGCCATTGGTGGTGGATAATAAACCAAACAAGGAAATGGATTATTTAAGTGCCGTGAATATTTTGTCAACTTGTACTGTCATACTTCTGCCTTTTTGATGAATATTGTCGTTTCAGTCTAGTAATTTTGCTGTTTGGATTACATGGTTTTTTTTTATCGGTGGATTACACGGTTTTAAACAGCTTTTGCATGATGCATCTTTGAACAAGACTAGATTAAAAAGATTTGAGTCGGTCAAAATCATGCATGGATTCCCAGAAACTTATCAAAGGAGACTCAAGCATGATTTTCCTTTTCTTATAACTTTTGAACATATTTTTTGATGATAAAAAAAAAAATATATATTTATGAACTACTATTTGCAAGTCTCTATTTCTGGCATTCAAGAGAAAAGAAGCTTTTTGAACGTTTAAGTTTAGCAATCTACTGCTGTAATTTAGTTTATGACGAAGTCTGCCATGCATTTGGCTGCAAGGGAACTACTTTTTGTGTAATTTCTTGTAGATGGCGATCCTCAAGCTGGGAACCCAAAGAAATCGGTTAGAGTTGGAGAACAGGACCAGAAAAGTCTTTCTGACTGTGAAGGACTAGCTATTGATCACTGTAAGCAATTATTTGAGACTTAGCAGAAGAGGAGCATTTCTTCCTATCAATCATTTGAATGTGCAGAAGTAGCTGATACGAGATGGTGATATTTTGTATTTTGTGGTTCTGAATCGTTTTGTTGTTGGATTATCAATGTAAGACATTTGCAACATGTCCTGATAACAGCAGATTCAGCGAGTACAAAAGACACAGGGAGCCCCTTCTTGTTTCTTGATGCATAATTAATTAATTTTGATGTGGATATTGTTTTTAGGCTTGTAGGATACCATCAAAATTTAGTGATTTTTCAACCATACACATACACATACACATACATACATATATATACAATTTAATCAATCTTGCTTCCTTGTAGTTTGAAGCAGCTGGATATGGGCATCATCAAGATGAAATATTTGAGCTTAGTTTTTGTGTTCCTTGTACTCGCCAACTCATGGTAGGTGAATTGTATAATTGTACATTTTTTTAAAAAAATATAGTTTTCAGATAAGGTTGCAAGTTCCAAATTGTACGAGGATATTGTTGTTGGGGCAAGTGCTGAATTCATTTGCCAGCGGCGGGATGCTGAACACGTGTCATGCATGCGTTGTCCTATATTTTATATTCTACATTTTGTAGCTGCGGTACGGTCTCCTCTCCTCCAAGATAAGCTGTTTTGTGGAGCTAAATTTGCGTCTGGACGTGGGGCGAGGAAAACCAATGGCTCGGTCTCATAAAGCTCTTGCTGCTTGGAGGGCCCACATGATCTCAGCTTCGTCTCTGCCATTTTGCTTGCGTCTCACTTTGTGTTCCATCTACGTGGACCGTCCATCACCATTTTTTTCGTTGTTGCTATCTAGTAATGCTTGCATTCGAATGAAAGGTGAAACTTTGGTCACATTTTTATTTTTTATTTTTACAACAAAGCTCGTGCCAAGTAGAAAAAATAATATTCGGAAGGAGATTCATAATTAAAAAAAAAAAATGTATACAATTGTAAAATGTGTAAGATAATGTATAATTTATAATTATTTTTCTTGTCCACTTATAATTATTACAGCTGTGAAAATACTAGATAAATAAATGAATCTGAGTTAGATAAGGAAGATAATGTATAATTGTTTATTAAATCACAGACTGATTAGTATTTATTATAACACTTTTCATCAACACAATCGTTGCAAATATGATTTTATTAAAGTTTAATAGCTTGACAAAACCATCCATGTTTTCAACATCTTCCATTATAATTAAAACAGTGTGATTGTCATTATTTATATTCATATATATATTTATATAATATATTAGTTTGACTCAAAATGCATGAAATAAAGGGCTGTAATGGTATTTCAGTTATAAAAAACTGCCTATTGCGGTCTTGGACTCGTGTTGTTGAATTATTACTCGAGAAATGATATTTATAATTTTATAATATATAAGTCTATTCTTTTTTTAAAATATGATTAAATTTGAGATATACATAAAAAAGAATTACTTTTTTAATACTGAATCGTATTTTTTCTCTAAAAGAATTAAGAATTACGCGACTTACACATTCTGTAAAGACTCAAGAGATGAGATCAGACAATCAAGTGGTAGATCTCTGATCTGGTGCAGCTCACCTCATCACGCCAAAACCCCAGAAAAAGGTATTTTAATAATTTGTGGCCCCTTACACAAACAAAACCAGCCCCCCCAAAAAAATAAAATCTGCCGGAACTTAACAGACTTGGTCGAAAAAAAATAACACAAATTTCTTGGGGAGGAAAATTATTCGTGATTTTGAAATGAGATATTTATCTGGTAGTTTCATCTCGAGGATCATTTAGGGCTTTTGTTCTGTCGAATTTTCTACTTTTACTCCCCTACTTGGAAGGACTTAGAACAACTCTCGGCCTCGGCCTGTCGCGGTGGAGCCCTTCCTTTCCCTTCAGGAATTCGGTGAGCACTGCGTTAATGGAGCCCTTCCTTTCTTTTTTTACTGATTTTTGCTCCGTCTCTCTTTTGGCTGCTGAGGAAAAAAGAATGAAACTAAATGGAGCTAAATTGGTATGGTAATTGTTTTTGAGGTCTTGAACGATGTTGATTATGAAACTTGGAATGCTCATTTGCCTTATTTTCATACAGTTTGGTTGCATCCACTTTCAACCCTTAATTTTTCGGTTGTTTATCTCTTTCTGTTATAGAGAATTATTTAAATTTTGATTGCTATATTCTATTTCCTAAACATGTGTATTTGTATGTGTTATACTATATATCATGTATATGTCATATACTTGGGATATATGGAGACTGATGAGCTAATTGATTTGGGACTTTCATCCTGAAGGTTCCATTATACTATATATTACATCCTAGTTACATGCACCATAGTACTGCCTGCCATCTTCAAATTGTTCTTACAGGATGGTGTCAAAATATGGCAGCGTTTTATCTCTTAATTTTCCTTGCTATGGCATTGCCTTCATTGCTTAACTTTGCTAACCTGATGATACTAGCAGTTGCCGTCAGAAGGAATTGGAACGGAAGGCTATATTTAATTTGTAGTTTCTCTTGTTTGGGCTGAAGTCCCATTTACAGTGGCAAGCCTGTGAATGAATTAGGTCAATGCTTAGCATGGATGAAGTAGTGGGCGGGGCGACCCAGTTAGGTGCTGTAGAGGGTGCACACCTCCAAAACAAAGAGAGTGAGTATTCTCTGAAATCTGAAAGGTGCAACATTTTGGAATCTGGGGAAATGTTTATACCTGGAGAGGGAGACTATTCCCAAATTCCACCCCGAGAATTTGCAGTCCAAGAGGGTAAGAATGTGAATAGAAGTATCAACCATGGGAATGGATTGGAACATCCCCATGCTACTCCTTGCTCTATTGATGACACTGGTGTCATGGTTGAAGAGTTGAGAGTGACTAATTACAAGGGCTCGAACTTGGCAATCGTCGGTACGTCAAACAATCGAGAAAGAATGCAGGCTAGGAAAAATCAATGGCAGCATCTTTATAGTGGATCAGGAGGTGGGAATTCACATGCTGCTACTATACACAGGGACAATGGTCCGTCGATGCCAAGTTTCTGGGAGGATATGGAATGTGCGTCTTTTCCAGAATTATTGGCTCAAAAAGCATCTGGTGATGATCGAAATGATAAATTGGAACAGTTTCCAAATGCTGAAAATGAAGGGGCATTGGGCAACAATCATGGAGGTCTCCGAACAAAGATTTTATCTAAATCAGGGTTTTCTGAGTTCTTTGTTAAACAGACATTGAAGGGAAAAGGGATCATCCATAAAGGTCCTGCTCGTCAGGGCTTACATGTTGAGCCAAGAGATCAGAATAATTTGAAGATAGCAGGTAGTACTATGGTGGCTTCCGATGTATCACAGTCTTTGGCTTTGAAAACTGAAATGCCTTCTCCCGAAGGTGTTGCTAGGCTTGGGCCTGGTGGTTCTGATCATGATGGAGTCAGTTTGAGACAATGGCTAAAAGTTGGACGGCATAAAGCAAGTAAAATTAAGTGTTTGAATATATTTAGACAGATTGTGGATGGGGTCAGCCATTCTCACTCTCAAGGAGTTGCCTTGAAGGACTTACGAGCCTCTTCTTTCAGGTTGTTGCCATCAAATCAGGTTAAGTACATTGGTTCTCCTGTTCTCAGAGAAATGTTAGATAGTGATGTGGATCATAATACTTTGCACTCGAATAATGGTCTTATGAGAAAAAGGCCCCTAGAGCAGGTAATGTTTCCCTCTGTTGCTTTATATGCAAAGAAGCAAAAGTTGAAGGAGAATGTGAACTTCACTAGGCGGTGGAATCATTTCCCTTCTAGACATGGCTACAAATTTGAAACTTCACATGACAGCAGCATTAGAATCACTTGCCCACAGGATTCTTGTAATGAGTATAATGAAGATAACCCAGGTAGAGAATGTGAGACTCAGAGCAAGTCCAGCTGTCATTGTAAGCCTACTATAGCTCAACAGCACATGACGTCTTTAAGTGACCAGTTGGAAGAGAAGTGGTATAGAAGTCCCGAGGAGCTCGTTGAGGATGGCTGCACTACTTCTTCGAATATATACTCTCTGGGTGTTCTTCTTTTTGAGGTGAGATGCTGCTTCTCCTTATACTGCTTGAAATTTCCATTTCAGCTTTTATATTATTCCTTATCCTAGACTGCAGCCAGATACATTTGCTCTATTGGTGTTGAACTCCGGGACTAAAACAGATAGGTTCATAAGTGCAAACACATGTCCATCTAGCACAAGTTGTATGATATTTCTCACCTGTTGTCATTTCTGGAAACCATGAATGGGGAAATGCATGACTATCTCAACTTGTTACCATATGAGCAAGAGATTACTCCTATGTGTGTCTGTCTGTTTGTTTTGTCCATCTAGAGACAATTTTGTTTGTTGGTCATTTTGTGTTCGAAACTATCAATGGGTTGTTGAATAATGTAATGTTCTTATTTTTGATAAGTTAGAAGTAATAATGTGATGTTCATTAACTTGTACTGTGGTTTATGTTTTGCAAATGATTATGAATCTATGACGGACATATGTGAAATATCTTTTATTTTTATTTTATAAGTAATCAATAATATATTAATAAAGATGGGCAAAACCCAAGTACACAAGATGGTATACAAGAGCTAAGACCTATCTAGGTTGTAGTAAGGGAAACTAAAAAGTCATGAAAATTCAGGCCATTAAAATCTAAAGCAATGGCCCATAGAAATAAAGTGCTGAAAAATAGAGTTCGAAGTTCCTCTGGAGACCGCTCTTTGTTTTCGAAAGTCTGATCATTGCGTTCTTGCCATATACACCACATAATACAGATTGGGATTATTTTCCACACCGCCTTGATTTGTTGAACTCCACTTGGAAGGGTCTAGCTGGCCATTAGATCTCCACAGAGGCAGGCATAACAAAGGATAGCTCAATTCGGCTAAAGACTTCCACCCACAAGGCTCTAGATATCTCGCAGTGTAGCAAGAGGTGATCCACTGTCTCGCCAGATCTCTTACACATATAGCACCAGTCAAGTATAACTATCTGGCGCTTCCTCAGATTGTCGGTAGTCAAAATTCTTCCCAACGCTGCTGTCCAAGTAAAGAAGACCGCTTTAGGGGGCGCCTTATTTCTCCAAATTCTCCTCCATGGGAATGGAAAGTTTGTGGCTTGGGAAAGAGACTTATAAAAGGATCGAACTGAGAAAATGCCTTTACCAGCTGGAGTCCACCACATCATATCACCTTGCAGTCTATTGGGCTTCACAGAATAGAAAAGGCTGAAAAAAGCCTCAAAGGTGTCCACTTCCCAATCTTGCGCCGCTCTACTAAACGTGACATTCCACTGCATTTGGTTTCCTGATAGAGTCATAAGATCTTCTACTGAAGCATCCTGGTTACGTGCCAATCGGAAAATAGCTGGAAATGCATCCTTTAGAGCCTCATTGCCACACCATATGTCTTTCCAAAACTTAATGTGCGAACCCCTCCCTACCACCAATTTAGAATGGCTACTAAAAGCCCCCCACCCCTTCCTAATGTGTTTCCAAACTGCCACACCGCTGACCCCAGATATCTCTTCAGTACACCAGCCCCCCACATACTTCCATATTTACAATCAATCGCCAGTTTCCAAAGAGCTTTAGGCTCCTTGCTATACCTCCATAGCCACTTCCCAAGTGAGGCCTAATTGAATGTTTTTAGATTTTTTATACCCAGGCCACCTGACGAGATTGGTCTACACACCTTAACCCAGCTGACCAGGTGAAATTTGAATTCATCCCCTATCCCACCCCATAGGAAATCACTATACAGTTTATCAATCCGAGCCGCTACCCTGGCAGGCAATGGGAACAAAGATAAGAAGTACGTCGGTAAGTTAGAAAGAGTGCTTTTAATAAGAGTCAAACGGCCACCTTTCGACAAATATAGTCTCTTCCACCCTGCCAATTTCCTTCCTATCTTCTCTATGAGTGAATCCCAAATGGATGAGGTCCTTGCGGCAGCCCCCAATGGCAATCCCAAATAGGTAATGGGGAGAGAAGCTATCTTGCACCCAAGAATATTAGCTAATTGCCTAATGTTGCTCACGTTCCCCATTGGCACTAACTCTGATTTGTCGAAATTAACTTTCAGACCTGACGCTACTTCAAAGCATAATAACAAAGCCTTCATTGCCCTCAACTGGTTTCTATCTGTCTCACAGAATAGGAGCGTGTCATCTGCAAAAAGTAAATGAAACAAAGTAATAATGCCCCTGTTTGGGTCACCAATTGAAAAGCCATCCACAAAACCATGTGTAACCAATATCATCCTACTTAAGGCCTCCATAATGATAACGAAGATAAGTGGGGACAGAGGATCTCTCTGCCTTAGACCCCGAGAGCTGTTGAAAAAACCGGTAGGGCAGCTATTAATCAATATAGAGAATCTGGCTGTAGAGATACACCAACTAATCCAAGAACGCCACCTAGCTCCAAAGCCGCATCTCCCTAACAAATACAAGAGAAAATCCCAATTTACGTGGTCATAAGCCTTCTTCATATCAAGTTTGCAAATAATTCTAGTGGAACCCGCCTTTAATCTGCTATCCAGTCCCTCGTTCGCTATAAGGACAATCCAAAATTTGTCGTCCCTTAACAAATGCATTTTGTGGCTTCGAAATGATCTTACCCAAAACCGTCCTCAATCTGTTGGCAAGAACCTTAGAAATAATTTTATACACCCCATTCACAAGGCTAATGGGTCGAAAATCCTTAACCTCCGCCGCACCAATCTTCTTTGGTATCAACATAATCAATGTAATGTGAAATATCTCTAATATACTGACTCATTATTTGAGGTACTGGTGAGTTTGAAAAGACTTTATTTTTTATTTCTTGAGTATTCAGTTGAAGAATGTGGATATCTTTATACCTATAAAAAAAAAAGAATGTGGATATCTTTATGATATGGAGTATCGAATCAGAATTGTTTTGCCAAAGGACTTGATCTATGAAATATGAAAGCCATGTCCCTTAGGAAAAATAGCTCTAGG
Source organism: Pterocarya stenoptera (assembly GCA_003123785.1). Classification (NCBI taxonomy): domain Eukaryota; kingdom Viridiplantae; phylum Streptophyta; class Magnoliopsida; order Fagales; family Juglandaceae; genus Pterocarya; species Pterocarya stenoptera. The sequence goes on from QEOT01002616.1 coordinate 178,897, forward strand.
AATTTAAAGTTCAACTGCACCTCTAGGTCTGATAGCAAAAAAGTTTGGATAAAGCCCACGTATGGTTGTCTAAATCAATCATATTCCTGATCCACACTGGATTGAGCTTTCCTCTACTAATATGGTACCCTCCACCTTGAATTGATCCCTACTGGTGTACTCAGTCATCCTTGTTTTGAATGACTTGTACATTTTCTCCTCCTTTTGTGCTACCAAACTACAAATCTTTTATTGTATTGCACTCATCCTTCTCCATGATAGACCTGCGTGCAAATCTTTGGCCAGCTGACTAAATGGATTTCACCTTATCACCAATTCCTGTAAGAAATCCCTTTGAAGCTTCTCAGTTCAATGTGCCACATTAGCTGGTATAGGGAACAAAGAGAGATCTTCAGTGAGCAAGTTAGATAAAGTGCTTTTGATCAAAGTTAATCTGCCTCCTTTTGATATGTAGAGTCACTTCCTCCTTACCAACTGTCGTTTTGTCTTCTCAATGATGCCATCCCATATTAATTTTGCCTTAAAATGGTACACCTACACAAAGTTCTGAATACTTCATGGGTAAAGCTACTACTCTCCACCCCAATAACTTGGTAAGTCTCCAATATGTTCAACAGCCCCCGCAAAAATTAATTATGATTTTGACTAAGTTAATCTTCAGTCCTGAGTTGTTTCAAAGCATGAGAACAAGTAACTTAAGAGACTAAATAAGATGAAAATCTTGGACATTAACGGCCCGTGCCTTCTTAGGATAAACATTGCATTGAGACTCTTTCAAACTTCCCCCATGTATAAAACTCCTAAAAGTCATTCAGCAAGTCTATTTAACAACCTCCCAGCAAGTTGAAAAGAAAGGAAGCGAATACCCATCGTTTATCACCATTCAAATCCTTCAACACTTCTAGTACCTCATCCTCCCCAAACTCCGTTTCCATCCATTCAGCTTCCTCAATGCATATAATGCGAGCCCATCCACTTGGGGTCTGTATAAACTAAATCTTCTGCATAGAATCAATGGTATTATTTATTTTGTTCTAGTTGGCCACTCAAGAGAAAAAACTAGTTATCCACGTTGCTCTGCTCCAAGGCCCTTAATTTCTGTTTCCAGCTTGTCTCTTTTAAAAGGCAAGTCTTTCTAAATCATGGGTTATCTCCTTCTTTCTTAACTCCTTCACTTCATACAGGTGTCTTTTCTTCTACTAAAACTTCAATGCTATGTCGTTCCTCCATAAGAATAATTTTCCTTTTCTTGACAAGTCAATTCCTCTTCATTCCGTTTTTTCAAAGCTTTCAGCTTGCTTGCCGAAATAAAACTTGGAGATCCATGAAATCTGTATGACACCCACCATGGTTTCACCTAGTCCCAAAGCCTTCATCTTTTAGCCACTTGTTTTCAAACTTGAAGTACCTTCTACACCGAACTACTACTCCACGATATAGTTGTAGCAAAGGAAAGTGGTAAAAAAGTATTTGGCTAGCTGGTAGCTTTGTTCTTTGAATCTGAGTTCAGGATATGGATTTGTTACTTTAGTCTATTTCTGGTCAGATGGACGTATGAGTTATGTTGATGATTATCATTTACGGCTAGCAGTTGTTTACTCTTACCTCTTACTAAAGGTATTGAATAACCAATTTATATCTTAATGAATTAGCTTGGGTCTTTTTTTTTTTTTTTACAGCTACTTGGTCGTTTTAACACCGAAAGAGCGCATGCTGCAGCAATGTCAGATTTGCGTCATAGAATCCTTCCCCCTAATTTTTTATCCGAAAATCCCAAGGAAGCTGGATTCTGTCTCTGGCTAATTCATCCTGAGCCATCATTGCGCCCAACAACCAGGTAATACTTAGCTATCTGTTGTTAAAGTCTGATAAATTTTGTCAGTGTCTGCTATGGAGGATTTGAAGCCAGGACTTAACAAATGTCTTTCCCTATGCTTTAACTGGAACAAGATACTGGACTTATGTTTGATATAAAAATTCTGGTCAGTAACAGTCGGAAGTTACAGCCTTGGATTATCCAATATAATAAAGCTGATGTGAATCCTATGAATTTTGGACTCTGGCTTTGATTTTTACGCCGACACAATTTGCTGAGTTGATAATTGTTTGTCTCTAACAGGGAGATTCTACAATCTGAAGTGATTAATGGAGTGGAGGAGGTGTGTGCAGCAGACTTATCATCATCCATTGAACAAGATGATGCTGAATTAGAACTGCTATCGCATTTCCTTGTTTCATTGAAAGAGCGCAAGCAGGAACATTCTTCCAAGTTAGCAGAAGACATTACCTGTTTAGAAGCGGATATTGAAGAGGTTGACAGGAGATGCACTTTAAAGAACTCATTTGTTAATCCTCACTTTCATGATGACTCCCTCTATAGGAGGGAGAACAGGCTCTATCATAAAGAACGACCGAGTTTGGATGTGCTTTCTCAATCATCCCCTATCTCTACTACAAATGAGTTGAGTTTCTCAAGGAATGTTGATCAGCTTGAAAGTGCTTACTTCTCCATGAGGTCCAAAATCCAGCTCCCTGAAGGTGATGCTGCAATGCGCCCAGATAAGGATTTACTGAGAAATCGTGAGGACTGGCATTTGGCCCAAAAGGATGAAGATAAACAGATTCCTACAGATCGCGTCGGAGCTTTCTTTGATGGCTTATGCAAGTATGCTCGTTATAGTAAGTTTGAAGTGCGTGGGATACTAAGAAATGGGGATTTCAATAATTCTGCAAATGTCATTTGCTCTCTTAGCTTTGACCGGGATGAGGACTATTTTGCTGCTGCTGGGATATCAAAGAAAATAAAGATATATGAATTTAATGCACTCTACAATGATTCTGTTGATTTTCATTATCCAGAAACTGAGATGTCAAATAAGTCAAAGCTCAGTTGTGTTTGTTGGAACAACTATGTCAAGAATTATCTGGCTTCAACTGATTATGATGGTGTAGTGAAGGTATGTCAATACATGTCTCTTTAATTATAGTTCTCACTGTTAATTTTGAATAGAATTTTTCACCCTTTTGGCTTCAATTTCTGCTACTCCACCCATTTAAACCTGGTTTTAACGATAGCTACCCAATATTTAGGGTTATCCGTTCCCTTACCCATATGCCATGTAAAGTTATAGGCTAAGATTATGTTCAAGGTAGGGAAGGGAGGATTCGTAGTTTTCTTTTAGACATATCTCATATATGTAAAACAATAGGCTGAAATTATGGGCAAAGTGTTCATTTAAAAAAAAAATGATGGTTAATGACCCAGTATTTCTGTATTGATAATACAATATGGACTTTTTGAATGATTGATCCGTAGTATCATGAGTTAATTTTGAACACTGGAGGTTCTTATTTGCTTCCCTGATGCATGAAGTTTTAACCTGTGGGCTTACCATGCTTTGAAAAATCCTCATTGCTCATGACATGATTTGCTTGGACTCATTTCCAGTTATGGGATGCAAATACTGGTCAAGTGGTTTCTCAATTTGCAGAGCACGAAAAGAGGGCTTGGTCTGTTGACTTTTCTCGAGTATGTCCGACAAAATTGGCTAGTGGCAGTGATGATTGCTCAGTGAAACTGTGGAGCATTAACGAGGCATGATTACTCTCGCTCTTTCTCTCTCTCTTACATAAATGCAGTCGTACAGTCGTAGAAGAAAATTGGCTCTCAATAGAAACGGTGTTTCACTTGAAATTGATTGTCTTTTGTTCTATGGTTGGAACCCTATTATCTTGATTTTAGTGAAAGCACAAGGAAAAAAGTGATTTTGTTTAATTTATATCTTCTTTTGGTTACAGAAGCTGCAAAGTTTCTTCATCATAAATGTAAAATTATTGATCTTTCAAGAACATTTTTTTCTAGAGAGATTTACTTTATTCCATAGAAGTTTATCTTTATACCGCTCATTGAACTTGGTGAATGGCAAATGCAATTTGAACTTATATTTAGAAAAACAATTTAAGTAGGATGGGAAGCAATTTCCTATGTTGGGTCAAATGGCAAGATGCGCATCTGGGTCGATGGATGGTGACAATTTTACCTTAAGCCATGTGAAGATGATGTCACATTTTAGAACTATTACTTTCTAGCTCTGGCTTCTGGTTAAAAGTTTTGAGTCTTACGCAATAAAACTTCTTGTGCAGAAGAACTGTTTAGATACAATCAAGAACATTGCAAATGTCTGCTGTGTTCAGTTCTCCGCTCACTCCTCACATTTGCTGGCCTTTGGGTCTGCTGATTATCGGACTTATTGCTTCGACCTTCGGTTTGCTAAAATCCCTTGGTGTGTATTGGCTGGCCATGCAAAAGCTGTAAGCTATGTGAAATTTTTGGACTCTGAAACACTTGTTTCTGCATCCACTGACAACACAGTAAAGCTTTGGAATCTCAACAAAACCAGTCCTAGTGGTCTGTCCACTAATGCTTGCAGCTTAACCCTTAGTGGGCATACTAACGAGAAGGTAGGTTTTCTATATATATATATATATGTATGTATATTTTTTTGATAAGGTATATATGTATGTATATATGTTTGCTAAGTAATGCTACAACCTACTTATCTCTCGTTTTTGAGTCTAACATCTGTTACAGATCTTTCTTTGACTTAAGAATCTAACATTTGCTTCATTTTCTTGGTCGGTTCAACTTTGCTCATTTGCTTCCTCAGAATTTTGTGGGGTTATCCACTGCTGATGGTTACATAGCATGTGGTTCAGAAACGAATGAGGTATGCCTTCATTGATAGTGTCACACTGAGTTCATTGATTAACAAAGGAAGAAGAGTTTTGTTTTTTGTTCCCGTCTTGTAATTGAAGCTAGTTAGGCACCTGGACAAAATTGGCGAAGTTCCAAAAAAGCTTCCTAGTGCTGTTCAAGGTTCACTAGTATCTGCATTTTCTTTTCATAAGGTAATGGACTTCATTACTTAAATCGGACTCATTGTTTTCAGGTTTATGCTTATCATGGATCTCTGCCTATGCCAATTACTTCCCACAAGTTTGGCTCCATTGATCCTATCTCCGGAAAAGAGACCGAAGAAGACAATGGGCAGTTTGTTTCGAGTGTGTGTTGGAGAGGGAAATCAGAAACGGTTGTTGCTGCCAATTCCAGTGGGTGTATAAAAGTGTTGCAGTTGGTTTGAGGAAAAGTCAACTGCCCGAGGACAAGGATTTGTAGACTTCAGTGGCTTCTTTATAAGCTCGTCAGTCCCCCCCAAAGGCTTTCCTGGAGGACTATTTTGAAGCTGAAACCATAATTTATACGTGGGGGAAGTTCCGAGAATCTAAAGATTTCTTCAGATGTAGCTGTTCATCTGAAGGGCTTAGCTCACTTGCTGCGGCTTAACCCAAGAAAATCTTGGAAGAGAAGCCAGCAAGAAATTCGACAACCGATTCCAGATCTCCACGTCAGAAGATTGAAATACTAAAACCACAGATATTTGTCATTGATAGAAGAGGCCAGAGATATTGCTTTAAGGTGCAAAATGATTGATCCTGATCAACATGAATTCAGAACAAATTCAAGATAAATATAGGATTTGGGGTGCAGCTGTTTCGGACATTTAATTGCTTCCCAACAAGTGATCTTTTCTTTTTCTTTTTTCTTTTTGCAGTTGCTCCCCAGAACAAAAGATTTGCTTTGAAGTAGTCATTGCATAGGTTTTCGTGAAGGACTAACTAGCATTTGTTAATCCGAGTGGTTTTTCAGAGACGGCTCAGAACACGGACATGAACTGTATTTAAGAAATGAATGTCCATAGTAAGAAACTAATATTGTAAATCTGTTTAAATTTGATGTATATGTTTTTTTTTTTAAGATCTGACAACACATTCCCATTCAGTCTTTACAGTATATCTATTACAATTTTATACTTAGACGTGATTCCATGTTTTTTTTTTATGAGTTTGAGCGATGAATGGTTCCAAGCGTTTCTTTGTTTTTTCGTTGACAGAACTCTTAAAAAAGAGGAAAAAAATAATAATAATAGGCAGAAAATATAAATCACAATGTCCCTGAAAGGAGAAACAAAATTTAGCTACTCAATAAAACTATGAAGCCCTATAACAAGAGAAACTTCTATAGGTATACATGATGCAGCCAAGCATGAAAGTTTCGCTGTCTCTAACCTTTCAGACCGAACCATATTCTTTCTCATGTAGAACAAAGAGTGACATAAATGTGTGAAATTATAATGAGAATCCCAGGTTTCGGGCAAAATTTCTATGGAACACCGACATCCCTATTGCAGTATGGCGAGGTCACTACACTATTTCTGATTCTGAGCCAGAACTCCTTCCTATACTTGGGTGCAAGGGGCTCATAACCAATGGTGACTTACTACCTCTGTTCATCTTCAAACTGTGAGCACATTTTCTCAATGGCAATTGTGCTGGTGAACGTCTTGGTGTCTGAGATTTTGGTGTCCCTGCGTAAGCAACTCAAACTAGTTTAGAAGATTGAAGATTGAAGATCGAACAACTTGGTGATATTGCACCAGAAGATTGAATGGATAGTTCTTCCCATATGATATAGAAAAATGAGCTGAGTATAGAAGCAACATACCTGGGACTTTTCTCGTCTTCGATTCTGGATATTTCTTTCTTGCTACTACTTTCTTAACTGCTGTCTCAGAACAAAATGACAACACATCAAAAGAAACTGAGCCTGCATCGCTGGCCGGTACCAATTGATCATCCAACACGGATACTTCATCTTCTCTGTGAGTTGAGGCTACATCATTTGCCGGATCACTGCTCTTATCCTTGATGCTCATACAAGTCTTATCCTTCTCCGTAAGTTTATATGCGAACAATTGAAATGGAATTTGAGATACTGGGGCTAACTCACCACCACCTTCTGCAGAAAACTTTTTTTTGAACAAGGCCTCTATGTCACAGAAGTCTACAGAAGGTAACTGCAGTTCAGGTTGACCATTGTCAGGGCTCATGGCCAGAAATTTCTTAATGGAGCGTAAAATCCTACAGATGGATGAGAAACTTGGGCGCTGTGTTGGGTCAGTTTGCCAGCATTTTTTGGTCAAGTTCACAAGGTATTTAGGTGAAGGGAATGGAAAGAGAGGCCTCTCCCCTGACCTTATATTTCGGCTCATCTTCTCTCCTTGAAGATGGCTGTCTTCAAAAGGAACCTTCCCTGTCAAGAGCTCAAAGCAAAGCATCCCAAAGCTGTAGACATCTGCTTTCTCAGTGTACTTGGAAGTGCTTGCACTTCCAGGCTGTTCTTGCTCAGCCAGAACTTCAGGTGCATACCAAATAAAAGGGTTCGCCGTATTCTGTTCGGTGTTTTGTTTTGTTGCATTTCGAGAAGTAGAGTTCGTGATTGATGATAGACCAAAACCTGCGACTTTTGCTTGAAAATAACCTTCTGTGTGATTCCTCGCTTTGAGAAGGATGTTAGAAGGGTTCATATCTCCATGATAGATCCTCCGAGAGTGGAGATACTCCATGCCTCTTGCAATCTGAAGCATGATGTCAACGACTACCGGGATAGAGAATAGAATCTGTCTCCTTATGCCACGGTTCTCCTTCATGTAGCAGCGAAGGTCCTTGTTCATCAACTCCTTAACAAGTAAGCATTCCTTCTTCTCCTCATCATAAAAGCCACAAAGGTATTGCGATATGTTGGGATGGGAAAGAGATAGGAGAGAGGAAATCTCAGAATTCAGAGGCTCAATCTCTCCATAGAAGTGCCTCAAAACAAAACTTTCCCCCAACCATTGAATTTCCTTGTACTGACTTCCCCCTCCTAACCGGCGCCTCACTTGGTAATCCTTTGCTCCTAATAAAATGGAACTTGGAAAGAGTTTCCCCTTAAATTGCTCTGACCCATTTAGTTTCTGGAGCAGTAAGTCGCAAAGCTGAAGCTCATTTTTTGTCAATGAAGCAGACACCGAACTTCTCTTCTCCTTTAATACTTCAATTAACCTCCATCTATCTTCCCTCCAAGCACTATCCAACCGGCTGCAAATTTCTCGAGGGATCAAGTACTGCTTCCCAAATTTCCATTGGAAGAGTTTAGGATCATTCCAAACCTTATCATATTTCCCCACAAGCACGACTCTCCTCTTTTGCATCTCATCCTCATCAAGTCCTGCTATCTCTCCAGCATTCTCAATGGCCTCAATTACGGCCGGGAAGTAGCAGAACAAGTTGTGGATGTGATATTCAACAATGTCCTTGTTCTGATGGACATTGATTGCTTTTCCCCACCAATCCTTGGAATCCAAGCAATGCTTGATATAGAGCTCTCCTTCTTTGAAAACTCTGTTGAGCTCTCTCAAAGGTTGCTCAAGAGCTTTCCATTTCCTATTCTTCTCTTCCAACTTCAGGTTCTGCCTTATCTCCCCCGCGATCGTGTCAAATGCCAAACAGAAAATATCAAGCAGCAAACGGCACTGAGATTGATTGAATTCAATATCGTCATGCAACACCATGAGAGCCTTCAAACTTCCAAGTACCTCTCCAATATGCCGGAATTGTTCCATTCCGGGCTATGGGAGGCAAATCCCTATTCGGGTATCCAAGAAATCAAGCAACTGCAGTCAAATCCTCAAGATGCAACACAATATTCAGCTATGCAGCCGCCTACAGATAATGGTTTTAAGAAACGGGAAAAAATTGAAGAAATCAGAGATGAAACACACGGAGTTTTGGAAAAGTAAAAAAGAAACAAAAAGGACAGAGCTGTTCATAAATCTCAACAAATCAAAACAACTTCATGAATCATCAACAACGGGAAACATAGATTTCGTTTGAGAAATTAACAACCAAATAAGTAAAATATACATATATCCATATATGCACATATATAATAGTTGAAAACTAAAAGGGCTTCAGCGTATATACCTGCAGTAAAGGTTCTTCCTTCATAGCATCCAAAAACCTCCGATTGCAATCGATTTCTTACGAATTATATGTGATCTGACCATCCCATATGGTACCCAAAAAAACAAAAACACAGAAAATCAAAATAAGATAGTTGCCAACACAAGCAGATGTTGAAACCGACCAATTCCATTACCACCAGAGCACGCCAAAAGAAAAAACACCTGAAAAAAGACGTTTCTGTTTGGTTATTGTGTCTGAAACTCCAAGGAAACAGTTTCGTCGGGTTCTTTATTTTTAACGAATTTTCGGTTGGGAAAATGCTGAAAAGAAGAAATATCAGAGAACCAGCACATACAACAATAAGAAGAAGCAGTTTTTGTCAGCTTGCTTAGAATTTCTAAAGAAATTGGCAGTTGAAAAGGTCAGGTTTCTTCGGAACCTTTATTTATGTTGTGTTCCCGCGAGTTTCGTTTTCGCTTATGAAATAATAATAATAATAATAATTACTATTTAATTTTGTTTGAAGCTTCACGGTGACGTCCAAGCCTTTTGGAGGGTAGAAACGGTGACGTTTTTTGAGGTGGGAGTCTGGTAATGGTGGTAAACGCCAAACAGATGGCGTTTGAAAGTCCAAAACACGCAACTTTGACGGGTTTAATAAATAAATATAATTAAATTAATTAAAACGGGTGCAATGTCCACTTTGAACCCACCAAGTAAAATGAGTTGTGATGGCTTATCTGTTGGCAGCCTAGACAGTTATCCATGGATTTGTTTGAGTTCTCTAATTATAGATGATTTTTATATCTTTTGGATTAAAAAAAAAAAGAAAAAAGATTTATATAAATAATTTTAATTTTACTCGCATCCCAACTCTGGGCCAAACTAATCATCATTTGTAATGGTACGTTATCGTATTCAATTCGATATTTATTCCTTCTGCCGTTTTTTTGCTGTGTCCGTCTTTATCTGTGGAAACTAGAAAGGTTGATAACTGCTGTGGATCGTGTAACCGCAAGTGTATTTAAAAATAAAAAAGTAAATTTTATAATTTAAAAAGTTATTTTTTTTAATGTAGATTTTGTATTTATTTATTTTTATAAAATGAATATGCAATGTTTATATATTTTATAAAATTTACATTAAAAATTTAATTTATTAATATTACTAGAAAGAAAATAGTTCTAGAATCTAGACTTTTAAAAGGAAAAAAAGAAAGACACATCCAATGAATCCATGAGCCGACTTTAGACACTTTCTCATTTCATTTTGATTTTGTATTCAGCATTTTTCAATCTGAATACAGTAAGAGGTAGGAGCAGAGTGGGCGACGTGACAGTGTCTGGAATTTCATTGGTGCGTTGCACGTTTCTAGAGTGTTGAACAACGGACTCCAACTTCCAAGTCGTGACGTCCATCACGGCACGTCCTATTCCATTTGCCCTCTTCTTTTTCTTTTGGTGGTGTTAATTTGACCCTAATGTTTGAATTTTGATAAAGAATTTTTCAGTTTAATCTATCATCTAAATATCTAATTTTTAAATCACTCTAAAATCATCTTAATTTAAAATCTTTTTTTCACGTGAGACCTACAGTATATTTCAACTCAACATCTCTTTATAGGCGGGACTCATATTTTTTTTTTTAAATTTTTCATAAATATATCTAAACACATCTTAATATCAAAACATATTTAAACTATGCTAAAGGCCTATGGCCTGATTAACATAACACCCAAGTCTCCAAAATGGAGGTCTTGAGTTCGACCCCCCCTCCCAATATATCCAAAAAAAAAAAAAAATCTAAATTCATATTAATTAGGTTCCACAAAACTCACTTTACCATCTTAACTCACTATTATTTATAAATAATTCAACTCAACTCAACAAACGAGATTATTCGGCAGCCTTCTTTGAGTTTAGATTATCTAATTAATAATAATATTAATGGCAAAGTGTTACATTCACGAAACATCTTATGAAATCAGATTTATAAATTGATACGTCAAATTTACATTAAAATATAAAGGACGTTACAATTTAATATACTATATCAATTTGTATAATATTTTTGTAGTAAGTATTTATCCATTAATTTAAAAAAATGACAATACTTTGAGGACTAGATGCCAAAAATAGTCTTGTCCTTGCATTGAAAAGAGTTTGCTACGAATAAATTATAAGTCGGTATTAATAAATATATCATATATTGTATGCCTTATTATGGTTATAACAAAAATCAAAATACCAACACGAAGTTGGCCGGCATTGGAAATTATTTAAAGTTGTTTTCAAATACCTTGAAATTGACCCAATGTTTTGTTTTTCATCCACGATCTTAGCCTCTTTTTTTTTTTTAATTTAATTTAATTTTTTTTTTAATTTTATAAAGAAATGACTCATACGTAGAGTTAGAACACAATAATCATCCTTTTTATTACTGCCAAAAAAGAGAGAGGAAAATACCAGTTAATTACACGTCAACATAATTATTTATTTTATTGACTATATATGCAAGTATTCCATTTCTTACATAGGTTTTTAAGGTACTTTTTAAATCAAAATTATTGGATCAGTGGAGCTCATATGTTATACCACAGCTAGTGGTTTCTAGTATAGCTCTTTGGCGAGATTGCCGGGTATCGCCTTTGTATTCTACAAGGATGACAACGGAGTTCTGCTCAACCCAAAAGACAAGTGGAAAAAAGTTAAGGATGAGTACTGGCTAGGGAAATGCTTATCCCACCTAATATAGCCTTCTAGAAAGGCTATCGATGGTAGGGTTTTTTTTTTTTTTTTAAACTTAATGATTAAAAAATTACTTTAAAATGAGTTTGTGAATTTATTTTATTAAAAAATATTTGAAAAAAACATATAAATAAAAAAATATTTGTCCCTATCGATAGAATTTCTCGAGACCATCTCTCGGGTGGCCCTAGTAGTTTCCTATTGAAAATAGGAAACAGCTATATGAACAATACTCATGCTAGGGCTAAAGCAAAACGGGCAAACTTAGGACTAGTTTGGATAGTAGGTTGAGATGAGATGAGTTGAGATAGCTTGTGAATAATAGTGAAATATTTAAGTTGAGATGAGATGAGTTCGAATTGGTTTGAGTTGAGATCATTTATGGAGTTTTGAGAAATAAAAAAGAAAAAAGTTGAATAAAAATATTATAAAATTAAAATGTTGTTAGAATATAATTCTTATTTTGAGATTTGAAACAGTTGATTTTTTTTTAGAAAAGTAGTAATGCATAATGATTAGGTATAATTAAATAAAAAAGTTAAAAATTTGAAATTGAAAAGTATTTGTGTTTATAGTATTTAGATATTGAAATAAAATGAGATGAGATGATGGACTTTGATTATCTAAACCAAGCCTTAGTGAGCAAGAGTAGCAATGTACAACAAGTGCTACTAATTCGTGCCTCCGCATAGGGGTGGCAAGTCGTATTTTCGGGTTGTGTTCGTATCCTGTCAAGTCATGAACATTTGACTATATAAGTCAATCCAAATCCAGTTCGTTAAGCTAAACGTGTCAAATTTCCAAACCCTAACCCAACCCATTTAGATAACTGGTTTTGTCGTGTCACCTGTTTTGACCCTTTTAATAATTCATTATAAATATGTTAAACATAACACGACTTATTTAAATCTGTTTGTTTCATGTAAATGGATTAAACTAAAACACATAATTCATTTGACCTGATTAACATAATTTCACATAAAAGTTAAAATCTATATTTATTAATAATCACAATATTTTAAAAATATATATTAATATTTTTCAATTTTTAACATATAATAAAACCAATCTTACAAATCATACAATAACAAATACGAGCATAAGTTTAAAAGTACAATCTCAACAATAAAAAACAATAAAAATATAATATTAAGTTAAAAGGAGATAGTGGTGGGGATGAAGATGTCATTAGCTGTGGAATGGCGGAGGTTGCTTGCCAGCCCCACCAAGAGCAATGAAAATGTTAAGTTGGAGGCTTGGAAACCCTTGAACAGTTCAAGTCCTTTGCTCCTTAGTGAAGGAAAAGTAGCCCGAAATAGTTTTCTTAACGGAAATTAGAATGAAAGCAAATAGAGTGGGGTTTTTGTAGAGAAATTTGAGGTTTGATGGATGTTTTGTGGTGGAGCCAAGGGGTATGAGTGGAGGGTTAATAATGCTATGGAGGAATGAGGACGTGGTAGAGTTAGTGAACTATTCCCAATGACACATCAATGTGTGGGTTAAGAGTGAGGTGGGGAATGCAAGATGGCTCTTGACAGGGTTTTATGGGAACCCAGTTCAAAGGATGAGAAACTTATCATGGGATTTATTGAAATCGTTCAAGCCACCGGCTGACACAGGTTGGTGTGTAGTGGGAGATTTTAATGAAGTTCTATCACAGGAAGAAAAGATTGGGGGGGCAAAGAGAGAAAAGAAGAGCAAATGGAAATGTTTAGGAAGTCACTTGAATGTGGAATGTTAGATGACCTGGGATGGAGGGGGTGTAAATTTACATGGAGTAATGGCCATGGTGATGGTACCTTCATTAAGGAAAGGGTGGATCGTGCTATTGCAAATCAAAATTGGAGAATGCAGTTTTCAGAGCTGGGGGTGGAAGCATTGGTGGCATGGTGTTTTGACCATAAACCTCTTCTACTGTCTTTCAACAAGGAAATAACTAAAAAAAGATATAAGGGAAGGACTTTCAAATATGACAAGCGTTGGGAGCTAGAGGAGGAGTGTGGCAGAATAGTTGAAAATGAGTGGAGAAAACATGTAGTGGGTGGTGGTCCTATGAAGAAGGTTCAACAATCACTTGTTGAGTGTAGAAGAGTATTGTGTAAATGGAGTAGAAATTCAGTTGCTGAAAGAGAGAGAGTCATGAAAAGGAAAGTTGAATAATTAAAAATTCTTCAAGATAGTGAAGGACAGAAAAACATGGAAGATATTAAGAAGTTGAAAGGGGAGTTGAGTATTCAATTAGACCAAGATAACCTATGGTGGAAACAAAGGGCAAAGAGACATTGTCTGTAATAAGGGGATAGAAATACAAAATTCTTCCATGCATGTGCAAATCAAAGAAGGAAGAAAAATGTGATAACTAAGATTGTTGATTCACAGGGGAAGGAGGTAAAGGAAAAGGGAGAGATGGAGGAGGCTTTTTGGAACCATTTCTCTGGGATATATAGTTTATTACATCCTTTAGCAGCTAAGTTAAATGAGTGTGCAATGGCAACTAAAAATAGGATAACATAAGGAATGATTGTGGGGTTGGAGAGGGAATTTAAAGTTGAGGAGGTAGAGGTGACTTTAAAACAGATGTCAGCTTTTAAATCCCCTGGCCCAGATGGCTTTGGGACAGGATTTTATCAAAGCCACTTGGGAATTGTAAGGAAGGAGACATGCAGTGTTGTTCTTGATTTTTTGAAAAACAATGTGAAACAGGGCAAGAAGTTAACCAAACACAAATAGCTCTAATACCAAAAGTGAAGGCCCCTAAATCCGTGATGGAGTTTAGACCAATTAGTTTATGTAATGTGTTGTATAAATTAATCCCCAAGGTGTTGGCTAACAGAATAAAAAAAGTGTTGCCTGAGATTATCTCCTCAAACTAGAGTGCATTCATTTATGGCAGGTTGATCACAAACAATATAATGATTAAATATGAAATGTTACATAACATGAAGACAAAGCATAAAGGGAGGGTAGGAAGCATGGCCATTTAAACTGGATATGTCCAAGACCTATGATGGGGTGAAGTGACCTTTCCTTGAGGCAATGGTGAGGAGATTGGGATTTGGTGAAAAAATGGTGAGCCTGGTAATGAAATGTGTCTCAACTGTGAGCTATAATGTGTTGGTGAATGGAATACCTGAAAAGGTTATTGTTCATTCAAGAGGACCGAGGCAAGGGGATCTTCTATCCCCTTACTTGTTTATAATTTGTGCTGTGGGCCTTAGCCAACTTATGATTAAATCAGAGAGTGTGGGAGTTATAAGGGGGACTGCAACAGTTAGAGGACAGACAAGGTTGAACCCCTTTTATTTGCTAACGATTGTGTGATCTTTTGCAGAGCAATTGTGGAAGAATGAAAAAATGTCTACTCAATTTTGGGTGTATATGAAAGAACTTTTGGCCAAGTGCTAAACAAGTAGAAGACATCGATATTTTTTAGCTCTAATACAAAAGGTGAGATTAGAAAGATTATATTTCAAGAAGCTGGTGCAGTAGTGTGTGATAGTTATGAGAAGCATTTGGGCCTCCTTGCTGTAGTAGGCAAGTCAAAGTATAATGCTTTTCGAAGCATTAAAGAGAGGGTGTGGCTTAAAATTCAAAACTGAAAAAATAGTTTCCGGTCCAAAGCTAGGAAGGAAGTGCTTATAAAAGCAATCCTTCAAGCATTTCCCACATATACAATGAGTGTATATAGATTGCCTAAGATGTTGTGTAGTGACATTGAAGCTTTAATAGTAGGGCTATAATCGAGCCGAGCTTTAGCTTGCTGAGCTCAACTCAACTCAAAATACTCGAGCCTGAGCTCTAAATTTTTTTTTTAATTCTTTGTTCGAGCTCGGCTCGATAAGATAAACTCTCAACTCGAGCTCGAGCTCGACTCACAAACAAGTTCGAGTTGAACTGAGCTCGAGCTCGAGCTCGAATTATTATTATTTTAATAAAATTTAATAATAAATAAAATAAAATAAAATATCCAATATTGAATTTATACAACTAACAAGTAGAACCTCTATTGAATTATAAAATCTTAAAAAATTTATAAATAATTAAAATATCTAAATAGTTGATATTTATCCAAAATAACAATATACTAGCCTACATATATTATTAATACATACACTTAATATGATAGCATATATTTATTTCACATATGATTCCCACATACTACTTATAAGTATATGAAACTATTAAATTTTATCCTGTAAAGTATAGTCACTATATAGACATATGTAATTAGATTATATATTATATATTTAATTATAAAGTGGTTTGCTTATATTATTAGCTAATACATATATATATGTATATATACATAGGTGTATGTATATATTTATCAATATATGAATAAGTTTTTATCGAGTTGAGTTAACGAGTTGATTCGATCATAAACGAGCGGGCCTTAGCCAAGTCGAGTCGAGTTTTGTCGGGTATGTGTTATTTACAAATTGAGCGGGTATATGCTTTCACGGGCGAGTTTTTTTTTTTTTTTTTTTTCACGATTTGAGTTTTAATGAGCAAGTACTGAGCGGGCTATCGAGTAGACTGATTCATTTACAGCCCTACTTAATAGCTAGGTTCTGGTGGAATCAAAATCAGAAGGATAGAGGTATCTATTGAAAAAAGTGGAGCTAGTTGGGAGCAGGAAAGAGCTAGTGGATTGGGATTTAGGGAGATGAAATATTTTAATAGTGCCATGTTGGCTGAGCAGGGGTGGAGGATACAAAAAGAGCCACAATTACTTGTTGCTAGCATATACAAGAGGAAGTACTTCAAGAATTCCCAGTTGTGGGAAGTAATGTTGGGCAAGTTACTATCATTTATTTGGAGAAGTATTTGGTCAACATTGGAGATGGTAAGGGGGGCTATGTGGAGAGTGGGGAATGGTGAAAACTTAAAAATTTAGAGACAGAAGTGGCTGCCAAATCCTACCATTTATTATGTCTAGTCATCTGTGAAACTCCTTAATGCTGACTCAAAGGTTAATAAGTTGTTTGGTGAAGATGGAAGGACATGGAATGAAGAGTTAGTGAAAGGAATTTTCATGGAGGTAGAGGCTAACATGAATGTACTATTCCTGTTAGCTGAATTGGTGCTACAGATAAACTGATCTGGGGCTTCCCGAAAAATGGAGTTTTTTTATTTGATGAAAAGTGTGTATTATGTAGCTCAACAAAGAAATAAAAGGGATGGGGGGCGGGGGGACATCTGAGGAATTGGAGAGGGCTAAGGTGTGGAGGCAGGAGTAGCAGCTGGAGATACCTGGGGTTGCAAAATACTTTCTGTGGAGAGCCATAAATGATGTTCTACCTACAAGGCTCAATCTGTGGAGAAGGAAAGTGATTGAGGATTCGAGGTGCCCCATCTGTAAATGAAAGAAGAATATGTCATTCATGTTGTATGGAGTTGTCTTGCTGCCTCTGATGTGTGGGTAGAAAATGCTAGTCCTGTGAATAAATAGAAGAACATCTGTTAGGATTTTTTTACAGTTATGGACAGAAATGTATAGAAAACTACCAAAAGATAAAGTAGAGAAAGTGTGGGTAATAATGAAGAATGTGTGGTCAAGAATGAATAAATTTTGCTTTGAAGATAAATTTTCTTGCCCCAGAGTAGTGGTACAGAATGTTATTGCATGGTTGGATAAATTTTAGTAGACAAATAAAGGAAAAGAAGGGGATTGTGGTATGAAGAAGGGGGCTGTGGAAAGGGTGGAATGGAGGAAACTAGATGGTGATAGATTCAAAGCTAATTTCGATGCTGCAATGGTGCTAACTCAACAGAGGATGGATATAGGTATTGTGATAAGGGACTATAACGGGAATGTTTTAGCTTCAATGTGTGCTAGTAGAGACTATGGCAGGTCCCCTTTTATGGCTAAATGTAATGCCTTATGGAGGGCAATGTGCTTATGTAATGAGCTGGGCTTCCATGAAGTTGATTTTGAAGGGGATGCAAAAGAGGTCCTTGATGTTGTGAAGGCCGATATGAGAAATGAAGCATAGGATGGGCAGCTCATTAAAGATGTAAAGAATATACTGCAGCAGAGGAAGAAGTGGACTGTTGATTTTATAAGAAGAGAAGGGAATGAAGTGGCTCACCAGTTGGCAAAGTTCCAGCAACTGTGTACAATTTGATTGTAAAGGAAAAAGATGTAACACGTGAATAGTTGATGAAATTGATACATACATAGTTGAATTAAAAAAAAAAAAAAAAAAAACTAATGTGTTTGAGCCTTTTTGTTTGTGGCCGGACGGGATCAGACATAATATATAAAGAGAATAGGCTGTGCAACTCTCACTTACTTGAAAAAGTGGAATGCATCATTAATTTTTTTTTTTTCATGTATGTGTCGTGTTTAAATGTTTTTTTCTAAAGAATAGTTCATGCCTAATATAAAAAGTCAAAGTCTCGCACATTTATTTTAAAAAAAATGGAGTCTAAAATTAAAAATTAATTTTTTTTAATTAGGTCTCAAATTTAACCATTTTTTTCAAATAGAATGTGTGAAATTTGAACATTCTAAAACTATAAATATCATTTATCTAATATAAATAATTGCGCTGGCCTACAGAGCTTACGGTCCAATTATTTCAAAAACCATTATTCTATTAATAAAGGATTTTTTTTTTTCTACAATATTCCTTAGCTAAAACGAGATCCAAGTCTCTCTAGCCCCTTCTCTAATTCTAGACAACGCTCACGGTTGATTGAGCAATCATTACTGCCTTTGCCCTTTTGCAATAAACAGAAAAATTGGATGGAGAATTGTATCCTTCCCAGAAAATTATTCTCATTTTTAACAATATTGTCAATAAACCCATTCCGGTATCAATTCTGCTAGGTGCAAGCAAAATTGCGAATGCGTACCAAAAGGTGACGTGGCAGGCAGTCGGGGTATTTGTATAATTGTCAAAAGTGAAAAAAGAAAAGCAATTAAAACAAGACTACTCCTCTGTCTCCCTCCTCAAAGCAAAAGCTCGCTTCCCTCCTTGAATCCAATAGTCCGTTTCCCTTCGTCTCCCGCCTCAACACTGTAATGTTTTTGCAACTTCTAAGAGAGAAAAAGGGCATTCATGTTTTTCTACAAATTACAGTGCATATTTATTTCTATTTCATACAAATTACAGTGCATACTTAAGTGATTCAGGGCATGAGAGAGAAGCACAGAGAGAGAGATACATGTACGTTGAATTGCGTCGATGCAGAAAAGGGATTTGTAGGGATTAGGGCTCGGAACCAATTTGATTAGAATTAGGGTTTGGAATCAAAGAGGGAAGTGGACATCTGCTTAGGTTAAGGCCATAACAATCTCAAAGGAAAAAAACGAATTTGACAGAGGAGAGACCGAGAATCAACATTGCTAAAGTGAAGAGAAATAGAGAATGGAAAGAGAGAAAAGAGAGAGAGCCTTACCGTTTCGGCGAAAATGGAGTTCCTTTCAAGTTTCTGTGATGGGCGAGAATTGAAGGAGAAGGTGGGATGCGAGAATGAAGGAGAAGGTGGGATGGAAGAGAAGGTGTGATGGGTGAAACGGTGCGTTGCGTTGAATCCCTTCAGATTCCAAGTTTTTGCAAATTTCTTTCCCGTCCCAAATACTAAAATAAAACACACAGTTCATTAAAACTATTCCATATCAGCACTTCGGTGAACATCGGTGCGCATAACCGCCTGCCTTAAGACTTTTCCTTTCGATATACATCCATCAATTACTATGCGTCATTAGTATATTATTACTGTATTTAGCACGTGTACATCAAGAGGCTCATGTTTTCAATATGGTTTTTATTTATTTATTTATTTGCAAAAAGTTAAAAGTAATCATGCAACTTTCTTTACAATTATACAATCATATTTTAAATTGAATATATTTTTATAAAATAATATTATTTTTATAAGTTATTTAATAAAAATACTCATTTATTTAAAATAAAGTTATATAAAAAAGACTCTGAAAATGTTATATCTGTATCATTTTTCCTTTTTTAACCTAATCAGATGAATGAAACCTCTTAATTCTGCGTTTGATAATTCTTTTACTACTTAAACATAAATAACTAGTAAATAAAGACCAATTTTTTTTTTATTATTCATTATTTTTCTATTTTGATTTTTTTTTCTCATATCCATGTGAAAATACACATGTTTTATTAGACTTCGATCAAATTTTTTTTCCTGAGTAAAACTCAGTCTCTTTGTTAAAATTATTATCAAAAGATATGTCAAAGCTGAGCGTGCCCACTAATACAAATTTTATATTTTATATTTTTATATTTTTTCTTTCATATTTTTTAAACATCTTTAAATATTTTTAAAAAATAAAAAAAATACATCAATACATTAAAAATTACTTCTTTAACTGTTAAGTAAAAAAAAATTTAAATACATGAACGCTCAAAATGAAAAAGCAAAGCTAGGCGGCATGATAGCATTTCCCTTATCAAAATGTGTCTTTTACCTATTTAAAGTATGCATGATAATTGGATAAAATTCGTTTAAATAAATCACTTAATTGGAATAATATTACTTTTTATTGGTTAATAATGAATAAATCATTTTTATTATCTTACATTCTAACTGATTTTTATATATGGGAAATAAATTAATAATTGTCTGAAAGAATAAAAGATTTTAGCCCAAAGTGGTGACTGAACTCACAAGCTAGGTAGCCAGACACTGCAGGAACTGCTAAAACGACTGCGTTGAATTCGAGCACCACCAACGTAGACGACGATGCAGTGGTACTTCGTTGCGGCGCTCCTTACCATTCTCACCAGCTCCCAGGTCAGCAAATTGAGCTTCGAAACTATACAATAAATAAATAATCGGTGCTCGATTTGCTACAATTTTCGCCCAAGTCGTGTGCGTGCTTTGCCGTTGTGTAAGACCTACTCGGAATGTTGGGGTTTTCATGTTTAGTTTTACATTTAGTATTTTTCAGATCAATTTGACGAATTTCATTTGAATCTGATGATAATAGGAAACAAAATGACGTTTTGGTTGAGAATTACCTGCTTACATTATTGCTTGAATTCCAAACTAGAGTTTGAAGAGTTATTTCTAATTTAAACGTGCTTGGGGACTGATTGATGATTTGTACGCGACAGGGGATTTTGACAACCCTCTCTCAAACCAATGGACGATACATGTATGACTATGCAACTATTCCATTTCTTGCAGAAGTTTTTAAGGTAATTTTTAAACCAAAATTACTGGATCGATCGAGCTCATTTGTTATCAGAATCTTTAATCTTTGGTATTTCTTTTCTCTTTCCCCCTAACCACAGCTAGTGGTTTCTAGTGTAC
The DNA here is from genome assembly GCA_003123785.1 of Pterocarya stenoptera. Lineage (NCBI taxonomy): Eukaryota > Viridiplantae > Streptophyta > Magnoliopsida > Fagales > Juglandaceae > Pterocarya > Pterocarya stenoptera. Next base: position 199,785 of record QEOT01002616.1, read on the forward strand.
TTCTTTGGCGAGAATGCCGGGTATCGCCTTCTACAAGGATGACAACGGAGTGGAAAAGCGTGCGCTTATATCCTATTCCTTCGGTCATATATCTAATTCATAACAATGTTCAGTTTGCTACACTAACTTATGTGGATACATCAACTTATCAGATAATGGGTAATCTGAAGATTGTGACAACTGGGATATTGTTCAGGTGCCTTCATTGTACTTTTTGAGGTCACGTATTAACTGAGTTTATTTGAATTTTTGGTTGTATCGTTTGTTGTTAGTTATTCAGGTACCTACATTTTGTTTAATGTAGAAGCTTGTTGACAGTTTACTGATTAGTTCCTTTATATCATGCTTAGGCTCTTTCTGAGGAGGAAGCTATCTAATCTACAATGGATGGCTATTATTCTACTAGCTATTGGAACAACCACAAGCCAGGTGATTAGTTGGAATTTTAGATTAATGTAATTTTAGATGACATCTTATCTACATTTGCCTGCAAACCCCAAGGGGTTGGCCCAAGTGGTGAAGGCCTTGGTCTTAGGGTATCCTTCAAGGTCCAAGGTTCAACACCTTATGGTTGCAAATAATCCTTTGGGGCCATACTCCCTGGTGAAAAGCCAGCGATTTAACTAGTTCCGTGTAGGGAAACTTTTGAGGGTTCGGTGCATTGGACCGGAGTTTACTTTGTAGGGGTAGGTCCGAAGGGCCCTGCCTGGGAGATGTTCCCCGACATAAACAAAAAAAAATGTAATTGAAGCTGGTTTCGTGTTGTACTTGAAACCATGTCTTCTTGCATGTTCATGAGCTATTGGTCTAGTAATATTATACAATGATCTTCATGCTAATTTCAAAAAATACTCGAGTTAATCAGGGTGGCTTCATGCTTGGTTTTCTATGAAATTCATTATAAGGGACTGGAACCTACATCTGCTGAATCTACTTGATAGAATGTATTATTTACAGCTTCGATAATACTAATCCATAAGCATTATCTGTAGTTTTAAGTTTTGCTACTTGTTTGGTAGAGTTGATCTCGATTAGCCACTTAAAAGGAGAAACCTGGAAAATCTGTACTAGGGCCAATCATAGATAACATGAACTCAAGTGGTAAAGGCCTTGGTCTTGGTGGTATGCTCCCTCCAAGGTCCAAGGTTCGAATTCCACTGGGTGCAAACAATCTCTATGGGCCATCAGACTAGGGGATTTTTCCCTTGAATTACCATAGGTGTACTTGCAGGAAACTCTTTGTCGAGGGCCTGTGGACTCCCAGATTAGTCGGGAAGCTGTTCTCAGACACCCGATGCCAATAAAAAGAAAAAGATAACATGAAAAGGCGGTCACCTTTACTGTGGTTGCTCTAATACGGATGCAGGCTCAGTAGGCCGCAGGGTTATGGTGGGTTGCCCGAAATCTTGGAAACAATTACGCAAAACATTTTTTTCTCTTATCAATTGCACAAATCATTTGAAGTGCTCAGGGCATAAATCTTTTCCATTGTTTTACCTATTAAAAAAACAGATTTTTTCCATTTTTTGGTTTTAAAGTTTGCAACAGCATGCTGAGTCTGTTGCACATCGTATTCTGGATCAATCTAAATTGTTGGTGTAAAAACATTATATATGAGGAATTTCGTTGTTACAGTATTTTTGTTGCTTGCCATATATGAAGTCGTTCCTATATGCATTTGATGAGATCACACTTGACGGTCATTGCGATATTCTTTTGTAGTTGATAAAGGAATTCTTTTTTTGCCTTGATTGATGGTGCATGGTTAAAAAATTGTCTATATGAAAGACCAATCCTTATAAAAAAAAATTTGTTCCTTTATTTTCTCAAAGGTGATGAAAATATCTAATAAGATAACTTATCAAGTAATAAATAACCTTATCTGAGCTAATTATTGATGTTTCACCTGTTGTAGATTAAAGGTTGTGGAGAAGCTTTGTGTGACTCTCTATTCTCAGCACCAATCCAGGGGTATATGCTAGGAATCCTATCTGCTTGTCTCTCAGCATCGGCAGGTGTTTACACAGAATTTCTGATGAAGAAGAACAATGATAGCTTGTATTGGCAGAATGTACAATTATATACGTACGTATCTTTTCTCCATACAATGACTTGATTGCTCATTGGAAAAGTCATCTATTTAATATTCTGAATTTCGAGTAGTTGCAATTGCATATCTTTTAATATCCTGAATTTTATAGTAGTTGCAATTGCATATCTCAACCAGAAATCTCAACCATGTATAAAAAAAAATCTCATGTATAAAAAAAATCTCAACCAGAAATCTTTCTTTATTGGAAGTATTCAAGGATGTTTGACGTTAATTGTGCAATCAAAATATAATTGAAGCATATACATCGTAAGAGAGGAAATTCTATTTCACAGCAAACATTTTCATATAACATTTCTTTCTCAGGTTTGGTGCAATTTTCAATATGGCACGGCTTGTTGTGGATGATTTCAGAGGGGGATTTGAGAATGGTCCTTGGTTGCACCGAATTTTTAATGGATATAGTATTACAACTTGGATGGTGGTATTAAACCTTGGCTCCACAGGCTTGCTGGTTTCATGGCTGATGAAGTATGCTGACAATATTGTGAAGGTGATTGTGTGTGTGTGCATGCGTGGGTGTGTGGGGGTGGGCAACTGTGTGTGTGTGCGCGCGCACTCCCTCATGTGTGCGTGCATGGGTGTGTGTGCGTGTGTGTGAGTGCATTGACTTAATGTGACAACTGTTGCTATGAAAATTGCTTGAAGAAGGATTCTGGGACATCTTTACTCTACTCTTGAAAACAGAGGTTTTTGAATTTGATCCTAAGTGCTTATGATAATGCATATTCTGTTTGTTCAAGAAAATCCTCCTGTTACAATCTGTGCATGTAGTATTTAGTCCTGATCAAGAGATAGATGTCAATCTCACCTTTAATGTGCTCTTTGGTCCCAAACTTGCTACATTACTACAATACTTTCAACTTAGGTTAGTTTATATCAAAACTTCGGAACATTCCATTTCAAATGTAGAGTCATTTCCTTTTAACTGAGATATGGGATTCTTGAGGGGAAAGCCTCAATGATTTGGGGGCCTTTCTGACCAGGAACAGGAGATCTAGTATTGGTTGTCTGCTAGTATGTCCTTCGACGCTGTAAACCTATTATCAGGGTCCTCTCTTATTCGGTAGCTTTTCCGTTTTGGCTGATTAGTTCTTCCAAACAAGCCTAGTGCTAGGGTACCATTTCATGTTTTCTTATCTATTCCTTTGTTGTGCTTATGTTATGTCTAATGCATGCGAATCCAACAACTGTGCATTTTTCCAATATAATTTGTAGCACATGCCCGATAAACTGTGAAAACTTCTCAAAATACTTATTTTATCAGGTGGGAAAACGGCCACTCTGCTACGTATGTGGACTAATAATAATTGCACTTTCTTCTGTTATCCCTTTTTTGGATTAAGAAAGATTTTTTCCTTAACTTCTTATGGTGTGTTGCTAGCTGGAGTTCTCAAGTTTAAATTGTGTTCAATGTGGGTAATTCAATTAATGCGTTTTCTTATTTTTGCTGCTGTTTACTTGCGACTTATCAGGTGTATTCCACATCAATGGCCATGCTGCTTACCATGGTTTTATCTGTATACCTATTTAATTTCAAGCCTACGCTGCAGGTGAGTCACCACCATAAACTTTAGAGTCGTAATCTTCTCTCTCTCTCTCTCTCTCTCTCTCTCATGCCGGGAAGCATTTTTACCCAATTAGTAGTGATTTTTTCTTTCTTGTTTCACTTTTCTTATCTTGCTGCAGCTTTTCTTGGGTATTATCATCTGCATGATGTCTCTACACATGTATTTTGCCCCTCCAAACATGCTAGTGGATTTGCCATCAACCACTAAAGCAGCTCCTGAGAGTCTAAAAGAAGTTTGTGTTGGACGAAGAACAGATTCCTGATGTTTCTCTCAATCAAGGAATCTATTGCTTTTGTCAGGTGCCCAGTGGAAGTTGTTCCTAACTTTATGAATTGACGTATCTGGAATATAATGAACTGAGGATATACCACACTCTGTCAACGGAGAAGCATTTGGGTTTTTCAGGGCCAGCTACTGTACCGTCGAAGAGATTAATTTCTCAGTGACAATTACTCTCCCAAAGTTGTGAAGAATAGACTGGCAGATTATATTGATCTCAACCGTTCTTAGTTGTTTTTTGGTAATCATACATGGTGTCATTAAAGAAGAGCCACAAGAAATATGCTGGTAGATTTTTCATCTCCTGCTAAAGCTGCTCCCTAGAGTTTAGATGCTTAAAATATCTAAACTATCTCTGGCTTCATTAAAGAACAGAGTCCTTTTAGATGCATAAAATATCTCAGTATATCTTTGAACAGTAATGAAATGATTTGAGTTAAAGTATTTTATTAAATTTTAGAAAATGAGAGAAAAATTGAATACAAATATTATAAAATTAGAAAAATTTTCATATTATTTTTTAATATTATTTTTCTTTTAAAATTTGAAAAAATAGTATTACTTTTTGTATTTTATTTGAAAGTTTAAAAAAGTTGTAGTAATTTAGTAATGATCAGATGAAAAAGTTGAAGGCTTAAAATTAAAAAATGTTTCGTGTTTGAGTGATGTTTGGGAAGCAAATATTTGAGCATACTTTATAACAGTTATGTTGCCAAATGGATCGTAAAAGAAGTGTCTGTTGAACAAAGAACAAAATCTTAAAGTTCGTCTTGTGCAAGGAAACATGATTATGCTTGAATGCTATGGTCATTTTATATGATTTGTGAATTGTAGTGAAAAATTAGTGAACTGTTTGTGAATAGTAGTAAATAATAGTGAAGTAGTCTGAAATTACTTCACTTACAAAACATAGCTGATTGAAATATCTCTTATATCTTAATTAGTGTTTGATACTTTTTTTCTCTATTTTTTTCATTTATGCCCCTGTCTTGCTTCGTCTTATTACGTTTTTGTCTCTTTTGAAAAATCTGATTTATTTCCTATTTTTTTTGTTTTGTTGATTTGTGTCAGTACGTCAGTCATATTGTGTCAGTGTCTCGTTTATTTTCACAACCATTCTCATCTTATCTAATATCATTTAATCATTACAATTTTTTTAAATTTTCACACAAAATAAAATAAATAATTCAACTTTTTCAAATCTCAAAACAAAAATAATATTAAAAAAATATATTCTAACAATATTTTATTCAATTTTTAACTTTTGTCTCAACTCATCTGTGAAAACAAACGAGGTTCTGTGTTTTTGTTCATCCGTGTGAGTAGTTCATGTTTTGTGTTATGTCGTTTTTACCCTTGTGTTATGTTCTTTGTGTCCGTTTAAGTGAGAGTTTATTTGTCTTTTGGCATAAATGGGTCAAATGTGGCAAAAATAGTTTAAGCATACATATATATATTGTTTAAAAGGATGTCAGTCCTAAATTTCATATATATATATATATATCTTCACCAAAAATATTATATCACGGCTCTAGATATAATTTTGATGTCCTTGCTTCAAAGCAGTATATATTGTTATTTTTAGTGAAAATCGAATTAATCATAAATGTCATGCCTATTTAAGCTATTTTAGCTTTCATGGCCATTGCGTGTTATTTTTCTGCTCCGATGCATTAAATTATTACTAATCGATTTTAAGTAAAAAATCATATTATTTTTATCTTTTGTGAACGTTACTAATTTCTAAAAAAAAAATTCTTCCAAGTAGACAAACGTGCCTAGCACGTTGCTCCACTACTAGTAATGTAATACACGGCAATATTCATAAAGAAGAAGCATTTGCAGCTGATTCCCTAGACATAGATTCTTCTTTCAAAGCCAGCAAAGAGAACTATCAGACCTCGCTGCTATACTCTTCCAAGGTTGCGTGTGAACAAAATTATTCTCGTGTTTACAAATTACATGAACAGATTGATCGTCATATATTTTGACAACAAAATATATTCATAAAATTAAATTCTGCTTCTGAATTTATTCAAACTTTATCAGATAAAGAAGCTGCAAGGGAATCAGATTCTGACTCCATGATTTTTTGGTTCCGCTTTGTTAATGTTTGTATACTAAAAGTTTGTCCGCCTTTGTTAAGATATTTAGAGGACAACACCAAAAGTAATTAATATGTTTGAGCCTTTTTGTTTGTGGCCGAACGGTACCGAAATTAAAAGAATATTTCAGGCATAATATAAAGATTAAAGAGTAATGTTAATATACAGTCTTAGGAGTTTTAGAGTGTGTAAGATCCACGTATGACATTTGGAAAAAATGGGACTCACCATTAAAAAAATCATTTTTTTAAGCAGGTCTTAGATTTAATCACTTTTTCCAAAGAAAGTGTGAGATTTATACATTCTACAACTGTAAATATCTTTTTTCTAATATAAATTAGTGTGCTTGCCTATAGAGCTTACAGTTCAATTATTGCAAAAACCATTATACTATTAAAAATGCATGGATTTTTCCTACAATATTCCTTTAGCTAAAACGAGATCCAGGTCTTTCTAGCCCCTTCTCATATTCTATACTTCGCTCACGGTTGATTGAACAATCATCACTGCCTTCGCCCTTGTGCAATAAACAGCAAAACTGGATGTAGATATGTATATATGTAACATCAAAGCAGCCTCAGGGCACATTATTTCGTAATTTGCAAGGATAGCTCTAGAATATGGATGGTTATCTAAAACCCAATCAAGCAATCCTAACCATTCAATCTTCAAGAATGAATTTGGACTCTGATATCTAGCTTTCAGTGTTGTTCGGAGGCATTAAATTGAGAAACTCTCAACCCTTAGCTCGCCGACCATAATGTTACAGGAAAAAAATATCCACAATGTTCGAAATGATTCGCTTTCAAAAAATAAATGCACCCTCATTCTTGTTTGTTCTCTTATCTTCTACAGCACTCACCGACACCAATGTTCTCTTTTCAGGATGTCTATAAAAGAGCAACCTCGGACTGAGTTCAGCTCAACTCAAAAGACATAGTGGAAAAAGGTAAGGATGAGTACTGGAAATAGCTGTATGAACGGTACTGCTTATGCCATGCCAGGGCCAAAGCAAAATGGGCAACAACACTTGGTGCGCAAGAGCAGCAACAGCAAGTGCTACCAATTCCAGATGCCTCTGCACTACCCAAGGTACATAAGAAGCGATTACGAGACCATGCCCGAGTGGAAACTGGACAGCCTCCTCAATGAGTACGGCCTGCCTGTCACCGGAGATGTCACCCAAAAGAGGAAGTTCGCCATGGGAGCGTTCCTCTGGCCTTCCCAAGATTGAACATAAGTCCATCATCCCAATATAATTTTTATCCATGTGTTTTTTTTTTTTTTTTTGAAAGGATATACATGTTGAACTTTGTACCAGAAACTTAGAAGTTATAGCATAGATGATGCTGGTTTAGATTGTGTGATATATTTTCAATATTGTAAGACTGATCTTGACGAGTCTGTGTAATATTATTAATGCGAAAATATGATGAAGATAAGATATTAATGTACGTACATGATTGGGGTGGCCATGGTCCTGAAAAACATTTGTTAAGATTTATAGTTATATCTTATGATATTATTGAGTTCAATTTTGGAAGAAGATCGTACGTGGTGGCGGCCCAACCCTATATATGTTTTGACTGTTTTTCATCATCCTAATTAATTACGTTGGTCCTCCACAATAATCTTAAAATTCTGTCCGGCCCGGCCTATGTGGCTACATATGCCTATTCATGTCCCTGCATTTGTGAGCAGAAAAACTTAGTTCAACTGTCAGCCGTTCATATACTCCTCACTCCCGAATTAACGGTCATATCTGCGTATAACTAAGCTATATGCAAATTTGTAATGACTAGTTAACTGTGTCTTGGCAACCACTTTGCAATTTTTCAGATTATTGGCACAATTTGAAAAGAAATATGGGCTTTTTCTTTCACTATTGACAAGGCGTTCTGGCATATCATGTATAAAAGAAATTAAATAATCTTTAAAAAAAAAATTAGGCAGTTCAATACCTAGGCCCTCTTTTTCCGGCAATTAATGTTTGTTTGAGCCTCCATTCCATGGAAATGAATGAGTTTTGACAAAAGTTAATCATATATTGGTGTGCTATATATATATATATATATATATATATGCTATAAAAATAATGAATAAATATAATAGGGTAGCCATCGCAAGTACCATGAGTTGTATGTGTAGTACTTTGCTTCGAGTTAATAGTTCGTATTAAATATGACACCAAATGGCGACTACACACGACCTCTCATCCACGGCATCAACATTATTGAATGTCAAGGTGATGTCTATCCTATCTAGGGTGTAATCGGTCTGATCCGGAAGAGGTTATAGATCAAAAATTTTGGTCCATTATTTTTACGAGACTGAACCGTTAGCTATTGATCCAGTAGGTCCATGAACATTTTTCCTCTTTTTTCTTTTTTTTGACAGAAAGTTAATATAAAAAATTAATTAAATTATTAAAATTAATATTAAGTGATCTATTTAACATTTTATATACGATTAATGAATATTAAATAATTTCATTATATATATTGTACCTATATATTCTTGTACCTACGTCGAAACAATTTGATAAGTACGATTATTTATAATACACTCGAAGCCGTTTCATACATCCAGCTCATAAATAATAATTACTTTGATCAATCACTCAATAATGAGAGGCTAACTCCTATAAATTTGTAACTTAACAAAAAAAAAAAAAAAACTCCTATAAATTTTATACACTAAGATCCCGTTTGAAACTTGGATTGAAATTCTCATTTTAAACTGAGTCTAATATTTAAATATTCAACTCTTAAATCACTAAATTTATTTTAATTCAAAACTTCTTTACATGTGGAATCCAAAACTTTTTTTTCAACTAAACACTTTTTTACACGTGGAACTCACAACCTTTTTCACTTTTCATAAATACATCTAAATTCATCTTAACATCCAAACACATCTAAACTCATCTTAGGTAGAATTCATAAAACTCACTCCACCATCTCAACTTATTACTATTTATAAAAAACTCAATTCATTTTAACTCAACTCTACATCCAAACGGGACCTAATATTTGATGAATCGGATTTTTCCACAAAAAATAAGAGGTGAATAATACTGTTTATGTGGGACGATAATTAAACTCGATAAATTCTCAAATAATACTTTTTATGAAAAAAGAAAACTAGTACCAATAGCTAGCTGCATGTGTGGTTTGCTTGTACTAATTAGGAATCTAATTAAATATGATAATTGCTAGCTAGTCATGAGTTGTCAACCACGGCGTGAACAGTACTATGGAATGCAGATATTATTTTTCTGGCACATTTAAAACAATACTTGCATAAAGGATTGTATGCATATCATTACTCTTTAATCAATATTTGATACAATTTACTTACCATCTGAAATTGGCATCTTTGATTAGTTGTTTCTTCAAAGGTTCTTAGAGAATGTTGTGTTATATTATGAAGAAACAAAGAATCCAATGAAACATGCCCCCCCATCTACTCGAGTTGATAGGATTAAAAAAATGAATTTATGAAAAAAGATATGAACAGTAATTGAAAGCATGAAAACCATTGACCCAAGAGGGTTTTAGAAAATCTAAACTAATTATAATCGATGTAATTTAAAAGATGGAAATATTTAAAATAGTTCACAATATGCTGGCCATATGATTGGTTTACAAACTGTATCCAACAGTGTATTTGTTGGCATTTGTTGTTATAAGTTTTTAAATGTAACAATATTCAGACAAAGTTTGTTGGCTGGCCTTCTAAATCATAAAGTCCTGGTTGCTAATTAATAATTATGGAGTGCACAATCTTATTAATTAAATTCCTTATTTTTTTAAACGAACTTTAACTCATTCATTTCTTTCAAGGAAGAATTGGGTAACTGAGAGAAACATACACAAAAAACTACCGATTCCACCTATATATATAATATATATATATATATATATAGACACACACACAAGATAGCCTCCCGTTTAGATTCAAAAATGAGTTGAGATAATTTGTGAATAGTAGAATAAAATATTGTTAGAATATTCATATTTAATATTATTATTATTTTGAAATTTGAAAAAATTGAATTGTTTATTATGTTTTATATGAAAATTTGAAAAAATTATAATAATGAGATAATATAAGATGAGATGTTTTTCAAATCCAAACTGTCTAAAAAGCCCATCTTTAATATTCCTTAAAGGCTATACCTCATACCTCGTTGTCCTACCCTCCTTCAAATCCCAAAACAGAAGTGATTGGAATCCAGATGAGGAGAAATCGAGTTAATATTAAACTTTGATACCCTATTTTAATAAGTGAGGAGGGTAGGTGGTATGAAATTTCACGTTGTTTGAGAAGGGAAAGCTTTTGCTTTTTATAATATTTTAATGGAGTTATAATTATATTATTGAATAGTCTTTTTAAAGTATAAATTATGTGACTTGGGTCTTCTATGAGGATGTTTCAAATTGTATCAAAGCCTATCCCAACTAGAAATGTTAGATTTGAGTCGTGTCACCGACAACCGAGTGCAAAGACAAAAACATTGAGCAAACATTACACAGTTACAAAATAAGTATGTAAAAAAAAAAAAAAAAAGTGTTTCGTGATAATACTAGCTGGTAGGAATGCTTCAAATTAGGGCTGAAAACAGACGTATTCGATACGGTTTCTATCCAAAATTGATGCCGCATCGACAATGGCTAGAGAGCTTCTGAATTGGATAAACCGGCCAATTAGGGGGGGGGGGGGAGAAAACTGGCATTTTCGGTGTTGGCATGAGTAGGTGCGGTTTGTCAGCGTCGTTGTGAAGGAGAAAGCAACTGACGAACTGTGAAGTTGTAGCTGCAGAGGAAAGAAGAAGAAGGGGAAAGAAAAAGAAGAATGGGAATTTATTAAAATTAGGTTAAGCCAAATGACGCTATTTCTCCTAATTTTTTATAATCGACTGGTTCGACAGTTTAGGTTTGGTTCAGACCGAAACCGAACTAGTTGACGTCAGTTTTCTGCCGACAACGATCGGTCCCCTCAATTTTTGTAAAGCCCTACTTCAAATGGTGTGTTATAATGGCAAGTTGAATAAGCTCAAGCTAATATAGATTTACAAAATTGGAAAAAACTTTGCATCAGCCCGCACACCCTAAACATGAGGTGGCAAATCGAGTTCACTAACAAGTGAACCGGTTCCAAATGAATCACACCCCCTGCCCCTTCCCACTGGATCGCCCCCCCTCGTTTCAATCAACCAAATCTTAAAAAACCTTATCACATCCACTAGCCAATAGCATAGCTTGGAACCTTCCTCGTGCATCTTGTCAGATGGTGGCAGAATGGGGCCATCCGGAACGAAAACCATACTAGCTTCATCATCATCCACATTCGCGGTGGACTCAAAGGGAGACGCGAAGTCCGGGTTGGCCTGCACAAGGATCTCGTAAATGTCGTCGTTGTAGCTGTAGTGGTGGTCATCAGTGAGGTCATTTGATGGAGCAGTTGGTGACGGTGAGGGCCCCGCGCAGCCACTGGCCCTGTGCTGGCGTCGTTGGAGCTCCTCGATGGCTTCGCCAAGGCGGTCTTCGGCCTCCCGGAGCAGGTTGTCAGCGTTGACATTGTCTTGTAGAGGCGGTGATGTTGGCAAGTTGGCTCATTTGTTTTCACAACTTTTCTCAATTCATCTTATCTAATCATTAGAATTTTTTCAAATTCCTACACAAAATAAATAAATAATTCAACTTTTTCAATTTCTAAAACAAAAATAATATTAAAAATATATATTCTGATAATAAGTTATTCAACTTTTTAATTTTAATCTCAATTCATCCCATCTACAAAAATAGACTAGGCCGAAAAATTTCTGGAGGTTTATACTAGTATGGCTTTTAGTAAAGTGGTTTGAAAGGTGATATCAAGAGTTTTCTTGCTATTCGAGAAAGCTAAAAATTACAATTCATTTGAAGAGTGGAAACTCAGTAGCTCAGTACTCCCTAGCAAGAGCAGCATTGTCTTATGCTAAATTTGTTTTCAAAGTATGGAGTTTCTTCTTAACCATATTCTTCTCATTGTATAAGCTACTAACTCAACCTCTTCAACATTTAGTTTCTCATTTAGTTTCATCCATAGCTCCATGAAAGCAGTTTCTTTACTAGACTACTTCTGGATTGGGCTACCAGTTTCTATCTATCTAAACATCTAAGGCCACAGAATAGCTCCACAAAGCATGCATAGATGACTCAACTTCTATTTCACAACCTGGGCATAAGCTATTATGAGTGATATTCTTCTTGAAAATGTTCACTTTAGTTGGGTGTAATTTTTGTCTAGCCTTCCATAAGAAATGTTAACCATATCTTCCACTTTTAAGTCCCAAATCCACTTCCAACCATTTTATGTTTCAGCTAGTTTCGATGTTTCCCCTTTCATCATTCTATTTCTAGTGTGCTCTAAATGGTAAGCACTTTTAAAAGTAAACATCCCATTATTAGAATGTATCCACATAATTTTATCATCAATACCCAACCTACTCAAGGGGATGTTGTTAATAATCTGAGCTTCATCCTTATTGAAAGTCTATTGAATCAGATTTTCCTTTCATTTACCAATCCCTTGCTCAATAAGTTCACTTATAGTTGTTTCTTTGTCTAATTTTTTTTTTTTTTTATAAAGGATTGAACCTGGTATAATGTTGATATAGACAGTCACTTATCCTTTCAAATATTGACCTGGTCACCCTTTCCCACCTTCCACATCAAACATGCCTTAACCAACTCTATAAAGGAAAGTAAGCTCCTCTATATTAGTGAAGGTCCATAGCCCAGTTTACATTTAACATATCACCTTGCTTGAAATATTTGTCCTTTATAATTGTGGCAACCATGCAGTGGGGTTGTTTTAACATTCTCCAACATTGCTTTACAAGCATAGCCTTGTTGAAGCATTCAATATCCCTAAAACCTAAGACTCCTCTTTTTTTTTTTTATTCCCTCATTTTAACCGAACTCCTCCACTGTACTCTATTCTCATTCTGCTTGTGACCCCATCAGATTTCGATATGAGTATAGTGAGTTCCTTGCACAGCTTCCTGGGCAGCTTAAAAAGATTCATTGAAATTGTAGATATAGCTTGTATCACACCTTTGATCAACACTTCCTTCCCTACTTGAGACAAAAACTTATTCTTTCAACTGTTAATTGTTTCTCATATTCTTTCTTTTAAGTGCCTAAAGGTATTATAATAGGATATACCCACCATTGGTGGTAGCCCTAAATATCTTTCATAACATCCACATTCTTTTAACCTAGTTGCATGTGTGATTTGGCTTCTAACCCCCATTGTAGTGTTTGAGCTGAAGAAAATGGTAATCTTTTGCTTATTCAAGAACTACCCTGAAGCTTTGTCTCTTAGCCCATTCTACTAGGTTTGCCCTTCCAAAGATAATACGGTCGTCAACAAACAACAAATGATTAACTCGAGTACCACCTATTGAGACTGCTACTCCTCTTGTTTCACCACTATTTTCAGATGAGTTTATTAACGAGCTCAAGCCTTCTGCACATAATATAAAAAGATAAGGGGAGATAGGATTACCTTGCCTTGACTTTCTAGAAGGCTTAATAATCTTTCTCGATTGTCCATTTACAACCACATAATATGTAATTGATGTGACACTTTCCATGATTAAAGAAATCCACCTTTCTCCAAATTCCAATTTGCTCATTACAGTTCCAAGTATCTCCATTTGATTCTGTCATACGCTTTTGATGTATTCAGCTTAAGTGCCATACTTGCATAACATCATTTTTGTCGTCTTCATGGTGTGCAAAGTTTTATAAGCTATTATTATGTTGTCTGGGATGAGGCTATGAGCTTCCCAAAATGAAGGCACTTGTATCCAAAGAGATAAAGTTTTACTAGGATATACTGTTTATTTGGTTTGCATGTTGTCTCGTTTATCTTTCTTATGCTTAATTTCTTAAGAATTTTACATTATATAGCTACAGAGAATCCAATAATTGGCCCATCTAGACATTCAAAAAAAATTCAAACTGCATTGGACTTATATTTTATATGATTGGAACACTTATATTGGACCATTCTCTCTAGGCAGACTTTTATCTTTTTGTTCTTATTAAGATATATGGAGAATGTTTTTTTTTTGTTGAAAAATTAGTTCATGTAATTTTTTTTAGAAAATTAAGTCTTAACCACCTCAAAATTTGAATCTATTAAATATTCAAATTTCAAACATATTCGAATGAAATCTATAAAATCGTGTTTTATAAAAAGATTGAATAAGATTATAAGAGAACAGATAGGGAAGATTAATATTTGAAATATGAATTTAAGAAAGAAAATAATATTCTAGAAAATGGAGAAATATATAAATAATTTATTGACAGGTGTATTAAAAAAGTGAATAGTTATAAGATTCTTATTTTTTATCATTTATCTATAAAATATTTAATGATTAAAAGAATTATTTATTATTTGTATTCATCATTATATATTAAATTTGTATCAAGCATTATTAATTAAAAAATAAATAAGAAAAAAAAGGGGGAAAGGAGGTAGAGTCGTAGACAGAAGAGCAGCATATGGGGGAAGACTAGCAGTGGGGTCAGTCACAGACTGTCAAAAACCTGAACCGACGGTCACATGGCCTCACTGCATTATCTGCATTTCCGCTCAGCAACACGCACACAGCCACCACATACACACACCGTTGCTCCGAAACATGCGCCTCTTCTCTCCCTCTGGGCCCCACATTTCTCCCAATCTTCCTTTTTCCCGTTTACCGGTTTTACCGGTATCTCTCTTCTCCCCACCACCACCCACGAAATTCCCTATAAAAGCACCCCTCCGTCCCCTGCGTGCACCCAACACGAACGCCACCGGTAGCTCGCTCGGCTTCGAAACAGAGAAACCCATCCCGAGGAACATCAGCATTCTCGTTTTCTCTCTCTCTGCTCGGCTCGCTACGGCGGGCTAAGTTTGTCATTTTGAGAGGCTCTGCAGAGAGAGAGAGAGAGACCGAGCTTTTCGCTTTGTTTCTTTCAGTTTACTTCGAGTTTTCAGGAAGCTCAAGGTTGAAATAAGAGAAAAAAGAGAAATGGCCGTTTCTAGGATTTCTTCCGGAGTTGCGGCTGTTGTCGCCGTCTTTTTTGCCGTTATAGTCTTGCCTGCCGTTCAGGCTCAGTCCCTCGCTCCTGCTCCTGCCCCTACCAGTGACGGTTAGATCTCTCTCTCTCTCTCGCTTTAACTGTATATAAATGGGTGTATGTTTAGTATCTGTTCAAGTCTTGTTTCAGATCTGAAATGTAGTGGTTGGGCATGTATGGTATTCACCCTTTATTGGGCAGAGAATCTTAGATGCTTTCAAAAATTTTTCTTGTTTAGTTTATTGCATTGTAGATCAGGTTTCTCAAGGTGGAAGGGCAGTAGTTACTTGCTTGGTAATTTATGAAGATAAGCAATTAGAACGAGGTTTAATCAAAATGTATAATCACCTAACCTTTATTTTATTACTCAATCCGGATTACGTGAGAAATTCCAACTGTTTATGATCAAAATGAAATCTACAGAGCCACTACAGAACCTTGGAAATTATTCTACATTGTTTAGCATTCTGGGAGAAAACGCAAGAAAATATTTTGTAATATTTTCTTGCGCCAGAAAATATTACATATTGGAAGAAACTTTTTGGATACTACCCAGCACTTACCTTTGTGGGCGTGTGTATGTGTGATTGTTTTACCCATGTTGTATGATTATGTGATTTAGAGAATTATAACGATAATTTGGTGCTGATGCGGTTGTCATTTGTCTTTAATGGTGCGTATTTTTTAGGGACGTCCATTGACCAAGGCATTGCCTATGTGCTGATGATGGTGGCGTTGGCGCTCACGTACCTGATCCACGCTGCGGACCTGTTCTACAGCTTCTAAACTCGACACCAATGGCAATGGTATTATGGGGAATTTAGATGTGGAAGGAGTTTCCAGAGTAGGGCTTTCAATGTGTGTGCGTGTGGATGTGTTTTACCCTTTTCACTCGATGGGTCTGGGTGTCTATGTAGCGTTCTGACTTTTGACAATTGGTGTTGGGATCTTTGGCTCTTTGCTAATTACGCTTGTATTCTACTTGACGCCTGTCTCATTCATTCTCTTCCATTTCTAATATGTGGATTTTCATGTTGTCACTTCGCCTTTTTCGCCTTCCTTCTGCTTTCTCATCATTTAATGGGTTTCTCTAACTGTTAAAACTTGAAATGGGAAATACAGACTTGATTGAGAAACACTGAGTTGTCCTTCCATGATTACTTAAGGTCTATATATAATATATGTATGTGTATATATATATATATATATATTGCCAAAAAAAGGCGGAATGATGCTCAATCAGGGCTAAACAATTGGATTAGTTAAATAAGCCCACGAAATATGCTTTATGGGTGGCAGTAAATGAAGACACCGAAGTGGAAAGCAACGGATAACGACGAATTCTACTTCATGACATGCCCATATAACATGCTTCTGTTGCTCTGCAAGACTCATAAACTGCAAAAAGTGTCATAGTTTCACATGAAAAACCATCCATTTGCTACATTCCATTATCATGTTTCCCTGCCCTATTCACGACCATCCTGGGCCCAGGCGCCACTGTTACTACCATTGTGCGAGTGGGTCTAATGGGTGTGGTAAGACGAAAGAAAGTGCCTACGAGAATTACGTCCAGCATTCGAATGCTAAAAACTCGTACGCCTTCCAACCAATCAAACGAGAAGAATTAAAACAAATTTCATCCCCGCTGCTCCCCGATCAGCTATCGACAACTTCTTCACTTTCTGTGTAGGAATAAAAACAAGACAAAGATTTCAAACAAACGAAAAGCAAGCAAAAGAGAGCAGTAGCAACGTGAGTGTGGATGATGTTCGTCTATTGGACACCAAATCAAGAAGAATCAGAGAACAAGAAGGCCCTAGCAGTGTCTGCACCATCCTGCCTCCCAATCTGTTCATCTTAAACCCAGGCATGTCAAGGGTGGGGTGAGCTGAGCTAAATTAAGTTTGATTCAAACTTTAAAGGCCAATGTACTTTGCATTCCTTGGGGGTAAATACCAAAAAACGGAAAGGAATGAATTGAAAATTCGTTTCTGATTTGCATAAAAAAGGCAGAACCAGAGAATAGGGCAGGCCAAGAAAAGTGATTCCTCTCTAGAACAATGAAGGATTATTCTCATCTTCTGTTACCTTTGAAAGAAAATACTAATAGGCAACTTTAGAGCTTGGCAATATGTCGGTACAGAACAGATTATCGTGGTTGAAACGACAGAGCTGAGCCAAGGCCGGTTCCATGTTAAGGCCACTTACGCCATTGCCTAAGGTCCCACCTTATGTAAGGTCTCAAAAATAAAAATGAAGTGTTTTTTTTTTTAAACTTTTTTTGAAAAATAAATAAAAACCATTTCATTAAATAAAATTTTAAATAATTTACATAGTTTTCAATGTGTGCAAGGCCTCATAATACTAAATTTAATATTTAATACAATGATTGTTTTTAGAAGTAATACAATGAATTATTTATATTTTAATTTTTTTTTAAATCTTACTAAATTGAGGCACAAAAACTGTATTGGGGCCTCATTTTAATTTGTTATAAATATAAATTTACAAAAGCTGTATTTAAAGATTTTAAATAAAATCTTGTTTTATTGAGAATTTTGAAAATATTTCATATAATAATTTATATTTTATTATATTATAATTATAAATAAATCAGTTAAATTTTGCCTAAGGCCTCAATTTATATTGAGCCGTCCCTGAGCTGAGCAAGGCAAGGTGCAAAATTTGTTAATTTGATACATGAGAACAGTGTGAGCAGCACTCTAATTCATTTGGAAACCAAGCCTCCTTCTTTCTACTTTGTTCAGAACCAAGGCCGCACATTAATCATGGGCCAATAGACCATTTTTTTACTAGGCTTCGGCCTCAAGACCTTAGTCGGGGAAATTGAACGTTAGATACCGCAACCTCGTTTGGATTGAGAATTGATTTTAACTCATTTTATTATTATAATTTTTTTAAATTTTTATATAAAATATAATAAATAATTTAATTTTTTTAAATTTTAAAATAATAATAATATTAAAAAATAATATTCTAATAATATTTTATTCAACTTTCATCTCAATTTATCTCATCTTAACTCTCAATTCAAACGGGCCGAGTCTTAATAGGGCTGAACAAAGCGAGCAAGGACGTAGGCATGGGCCTCATGCTTCTCCTGTTCTTCTTCTCAGGATTCAGGAACGGGAAGATGGCTTCCAAGTGAAGAGAAATCCCAGTTCCCACAAGAAGTACGTGGTTCGGTGTGGGCATATTTATTAAAGTCTCTAGCCTCAATTCATGAGATATCTATGTCTCTATATTAATGAACATACCTACCCATATCGACCCAAGCTTTAAGAGAGCACCAGAGTATCTCTGCCAATTAACACTTCAATGTCGGTTGAATGTTGAAATTGAACTTCCTTGGCCCTACTTGCCTGCTTCTCCACCCACACTGCATGACAACATAGCACACATTTGCTTCCCTTCATTATATCTTCTGCAATTGGTACGAATAATACTGCACGGCTTCAGTTGGTAAATGTATATTGATTCTGTATAAATGCAACATATATTCATAAAAATATATATATATATATATATATTGGAGGATATGCTCATTGATCATAATCCATTCAATCTAACCGTTATAGTCGCTCAACACTCTAAATACATTATTGATGTAGTAATCTGTCACATTAACCGGTTATATGTGTTTAAATACCGACTAGCAAAAGTACTTGATCGTCACTAAGGACATACCGATCATGAAAAGAAGCGAAGAATTACTTATGCAAATGTCATGAAAATATCGGTGACAATTAGAGGTGGCAATATGTGATACGACTCGTTAACCCAACACGAACACGACATGATAAAAGCGGGTTAGGGTTTAGTCTTAACGGGTTTGGGTCAAAACGGGTTGACCCGTTAAGACACAATTGCTTAACTGGTTGATAACGGGTTAACCCGTTTTGACCCGTTATAACCCGTTATGACCCGTTAAGAAAGTTAAAGTTACAATTATATCCTTATACCTAAAAATAAAATTGTTGGAATTTTAATTTCTATATATTTTATTGTTTGGATTGTAATTTTGAACTTGTAGTTAGTTTTATATTTTTTTTTATAGATATTGTGATTTTTACATTTATATAAAATTATGCTAAACTTAACTAGGTCAAACAGGTTAATTTTCAGTCTGTTCAATCGATTTACATAAACGGGTCATAACGGGTTGACACGACACGACCCGTTATCTTAACGGGTCGTGTTAGGGTTTGAGATTTTGACACGATAAGCTTAACGGGTCGGGTTAGGGTTGACCTAAATAGTATAATATACATGTCTTGACACGACATGAACACGACCCGTTAACACGATTTGACACCCCTAGTGACAACTTTAAATCTTAATCAACCAACAAAAACAGGTATTATAGAACTAAGAGAAATGATATTTACAATGTGTACAAGCATCGCGTATTCATTTTTAAAAAGTGAATAAATTATGAGTGATACCTGCATGATAGGGGGTGGGGTGGACCCTTCCCCGCACCCCGCCGTGCACCACCCGAAACATGGGGGCGCCCCCCTTCCCCTTGGTGCCGGGGGGTGGGATCGAAACTGCACCCCACCCCGCCCAAGCAACGATCCATTGGGTCTAAAACAAATTTTTGGACCAAAATTATAATATAATTTAAATTATATTAAAATTTATAAATACAAAAAGAGTTTAAACTCATTAGAGTTGTATTTTGTATTACCTTGACCTCCTAGACTAATATTTATATAAGAGTCAAGACAATACAATAGTCATACTTAAGCAATGTGAGACTTAATACCAGTAACTTGAATATAGCTTCAAGTTTCAACAAATTGCATATATTTATATACAATATATTTATTTAATAAATATTTAATTTTAATTTTTTATATTAGGGGAGGCGGAGCAATGTAGGGCCCATCGCCCCCTCTGGGTATTCTCCCTGTGGGGCTGGGGTGGCCCCTGTTGCCCAACCCTAGAATAAACTTAGGACCCACATGAAAAATTACTTTTTTAATAATAGGTTTCACTCTTTTTTAAAAAGAAGTATGCGATATTATACAATTTATAACTATACGTAGCATCATTCTTAGGTGAAGTTTGGATAATGAGATGAGATGAGATAATTTTAGATGAAAGTTGAAAATTGAATAAAATATTATTAGAATATTATTGTCTAATATTATTATTATTTGGAGATTTAAAAATGTTGAATTGTCTATTATATTTTATATGAAAATTTGATAAAGTTGTAATGATGTTATAATGTATGATATGATTTAGAGTGGTTTTTGAATTCAAACCGGGTCTTAGGCTAGGTTTGGATAGCAAGAAATGTTGAAAAATATTGTGAATAGTTGTGAGTAGATATTGGAGTGGGTTTGTGGGTCCAATTGAGAGTATTTTGAGTTATTTGGATTTATGAAGTATGTTGAATTGTTGACTTATGAATAGGTAATTGAAAACGGTGTGACTCCCGTCAATAATTGATTTTGTTAGTAATTATGATGAAATGATAATTTTATTTATATATTATGGTAATAAATATAATGGGTATAATAAATAATCCCCAAGATCTTTAAAAATATTTATATAGTGATAAATATAATGGGCATAATAAATATAATGATAAATATATATATTTTAATTGCAAAACACCAGTCTATAGCACACGTGACGTCTTTTATTTATTTATTTATTTAATTTTTTTAATGCAAAACGCAGTCTTCACTTTTCCTCTCTCTCCTCCCTCTCCCTTTCTCACCTAATTCTCATTCAGTCCAACTTGGTGCCGCCGTGCGCCGCCCAGCCTCACCGCTACCACCGGCGACTCCCTCTCATGCCGGCGACCAATTTAGCCACCACCGATCTCCTCCACATGCAGCTCTCTCTCTCCCCTGCGGTAACCTAACCAAAATGGATTTCACCTATTTCTCTCCACTTGCATTGCCGTAGGTGGCCACCCAGCCTCACTGCCACCACCGGAGACTTGTTAGGCCCCCACGTAAAGTTGCCTCTAAAGTTATCGCACATGTCCTAGCCATGTTCGGGACATGCTCCTTGACCATGCCACGAGCATGCCTTGGCCCATGTCTTGTCACACACGGGGCGCCCAGCATGCCCATGGACCGGCCACATGCATGCCTTGGCCCATGCCTTGACACGCACATAACGCCCAGCATGCAGGCCATGCACGCACACATGAGCGTGCCACGCCTCAGGCCCAGCGAGGTTAGTGGCCATGCGCAGCCCATCACATGCCCATGCGCTGCGTGGCCCAGTGCACGCACACAGGCTGCGTGGCCTTGTGCCCCCACCTCAGTCGCATGGCCATGCGCATGCTCACCAGGCGCACGCCCATCCTGCGCACGCCCATGAGTGCCCATGCACCTAGCCACGTGGCCCTCCTGCCGCACGCCAGCGAGGTTAGTGGCATGCCATCCAGCGCACGGTCCCAGCCCGTGCCATGCAGAGCAGGCCAGTGGCATGCCATCCAGCGCATGGCTTCAGCCCATGCCTTGCAGTAGGCTCATATGGCTAGCCACCATCAGCAGGCCGAACATGGCACCATGCCATGCCCACCAGCAGGCCCATGCATGGCACCATGCCATGCACCACAGCTAACCATGCGGAGCCACTTAGCCATGGACCAGACCGAGGACCACCATGCACCACCTTAGCCAACCTATTGGCTCATGCATGCCACGGCCATATGGTCTATGCCACTATTTTCATTTATTTTATTGCAAATGGACCTTTTGGGGGTTTCCAAGTTGTAACCTTTATAAATAGGACCCTTAGTCATTTCTTTCACATCTTTTGACAAATTGACTAAAGTGGGGACACTTTTGAAAGATCATTTTTGGTGCTAGACACTTGGGCTTTTTGGGTGCAATTCATTGAATTCCAAAGAGAGGATTACTCCATGCAATTGATTAAATTGGAGTAATTCATTTATCTTTTTTTTCAACTTAGTGCAATTCATTGATCCAAGTTGTTTATCTTTGTTCTGGTTTATTTATCAATATATGAGATTTATTTAACTCTTGTGCAATTCGTGAATCAATTGTTGAATTGCTTTATTTGTTCATTCAAGTTTTTAAGTATTTATACTTTGTTCTTGAATGTTCATCTTTGTGTTCTTGGTGTTCATCATTATTTTACTCATTCAATCCATCCATTCATCATTTTCGGCCAACCCTAATGTTTGTCAACTTTCCATAAATTGTTGACTCATTACTTGTTTCCCTAGCCGAACCACACATTCCATATTGGTCTCCAAGTGAATTTCGACCAACACCTTCCTTATTGGAATTGCCTTGGTCGACCACCATACTTGCCATATTAGGGTTTCCATACTTGGAAACCCTAGTTGACCCATTCATCCCTCTTGGCCGGCCACACCCTTATCCATAATCAAATCCCTAGTTTTTAGAAAACCTTCCTAAAAACTCTCAATCACCTATTTGGCCAAGCTAGTGCCGCCCACCTCCAAACCCTAATCCATCTTCCATCTCAAACCCTAGCCACATCATTCAAACCCTAACCCTAATCACCAAAGTGGCGCCATCCATGCAAGCCACTATTGTCGTGCACCCCATGCAACCCTAGCCACCCAAACACTTAGCCATGTTTTCCAACATCCCATACACTCATCCTAGCCTAAACACTTAACCTCACCTTGTCCAAATTGCCACCATAGCCACCATTGTTCGAGAATCAAGCAAGAGAGGAATGGAGATTCGGTCATCACCAAGTTACCCTTGGCGTGGAGATCCTAGTGTTTAGGGACTTGACCGAGGTTCCTAACAAAACTCCTCCTCACGCCGGCAACCAAGCCAGCCACCACCAATCTCCCCCACGCGTAGCTCTTTCTCTCTCCCCTACAGTAACTTAACTGAAATGGGTTTCACCAATTTCTCTCCACTTGCGCCACCGTACAGGGCCACCCAGGCCACCGCACCTCCACCACCTCACACCGGCGACTACCTCTCGCAGACCTAGCCACCACGAACCTCCTTCTCCCTCTCCCTCTCCCTCTCCGTCGCACACTAGTATTCGCACACGAGCTTGATCTCAGCTCGTAGTGAAACACAGTGACGAGAGATGTTTGAAAACTACTTCAAACTTATTTAGATGAAAAACTACTCCCAATCCTACAAAACTATCTATGAAGAGTTAAGATATCTTCATTACCCAAACCAGTCCGTCCAACATGACCCTCGTCTAAATGGTAAGATGAGACGAGAGTTTTTAGATTCCATCTGCTAACGGCGCCTTAGGTCCTTAATTAGGAAAATTGTCATGTCTGTGTAACCTAGGATGGGATCTGTGGGAAATTTGTCATCTTATTCCAGAAAAGAAATGGAGCGCCACGTCAGCAAAGGGGCCAAGATTAATCAGGTGGGACCCACAATCACAGTATCACACCCCTTAGATACAGTGCTGGTTGAGCTGGATTGGCGCGAGGGGACCATGGGGCCCAAAAGGCCCACTTGTAACACTTGCACTGCTCGAGGTGAAGGGAAAACCGTTAGCCTGACATTACGTGTACGGCCTAGATTGACAGTTTGTGGCGGGAGAATAACAAAGAAGATCTTCTGGGATTGATTTCATTTTCTTTTCCTCCTGAATGGGATCTGTAAAGTTTTGGCATCTTCTGCCACTCTATTGTTGCGTCCAGAAATTTTGGTTGTGGGTTTCTCTTGCCGTGACCCTAATTTACTGCTTCAAAGAGCAGCCTTATGGGGCAACTCCATTGATAATTAGATTTCCACCCGAAAGTGACATCCACAATTTTCATGCAATCCTTGACACTGGTCTTCCTCTTGTTTTTTGCATGGAAACTATATATGTCTAATGTTTTTGTTTTCTTTTTCGCTAGCTGGGGTTTGGGGTGAGGGATATATATATATATATATGGTTTATTGCATATTCAAAATTAGGATGCAATATCATGCGATTGTGGGGGACCCAATATTAACTTTTACACTTTAAACACGCGAGTGAAAGACTAGGGTCATGTCGTTTTGCATCAAATGGGCTAGGGAAGTTACCGAAAAATCCCAAATATTGTAGGCCGTACGTTCAGAATCGGCCGCCTGCTCTCATGAGTTATCACTCTCTCGTCATGAGCCTAAAACAGTAGCAAACTAGCAAGCCGCAGTCACAGTACTAGAGTTCTGCAAATTAACGAGAGGTTTTAGAAAAACCCTGAAAATGTTAAAGACAACTTTCATGAATTCATGAGACATATCATGTGTTTACCAAAAACAAAGAAAAAGACATGATGGCAGGCACCTATTTCTAAGAGCAAGAGCTGCATGTTTGTCACGTCGGTCAGAGACTGGAAAAAAAAGAGAACATATGTACGTAGGCTAGCTCAAATGCTCTCGTATAATATAATAGGCCAAAAGGTCTTAAATAAATTCCTGGCGCTAGAATGAGCTATAACTTAATGAACTTTTTTGGCTTTTGCGTAGGATGCATGTAATCTAAACCACGGATACTTTTTCTGGTGCTGCAATGTTGCAGTTAGCTACTAGCTAAGGCCATAATATGCCAAAAATCCAATGCCATCCATGCAAAAAACCCCAGCTAGCAAACGGGACCATTTCACAGACCCAAACTTATATACGCACGACTTCAAGCTTCCAAGTTTGAAATTCTCCACAAATTCTCGTAATTGAATTAAGGTCTAATTTCCCACATACTTATTCTGTATACATATGTGTCGATTAGGTCGATCAAGTATGAAATTCTAGTTACTCACTCTAAATTGAGTACAGTTCTATACACTATTATACGTATTGAGTGACAATATTCTTATTTTATCAGTATTTTCTTTTCTTTTCTTTTTTAATTTAAATTTTAAGTTTGAATTTTAAAATTTTTACCGTGTTCTCAATATAAGCTGACACATTATTTGTATGTATAAACAAAGATTTAGAGTGACTGAGTACTAGTACTCATGTCCACTTTAGTCTTAATTATGGAGTTTGATTTTTAGTGAATTTTACCAACAGACAAGCACACAGAACGCCGGTCCCATGAATTGCGCGCCTCATCAACTGAGGAAAGTCCCAACCCTCCATGCCCTATCGTGATTCCATGGATGCCAGAGAAAAATGTGTTCTTCTCAAGACATAATAATTGCCATCTTTTGCAGCGTGAGAGGTTTCTTTTTATTTATAAACAATATTCTAGTGGGTTTCAATGACTTCTTCTCGTATTAAGCTATCAAAAAGCAATGATCACCATTGGGGAAAAGGCTTGATCAATAAATTCTTGAATTGAGGATTATCGATCTGTCCCCATCTCTACCTACTTAATTTGCTTGTATATATATCATGTATATACTATATATTACTATTTAGAGTCTTTTCAATTATGCACGAGCTTCCATTTATTTTTTAATAACCCACCTTTGATATATATTGGGTTTTGTGCATCTAATTAGTTGCATCATTCAATTGGAAAACGATAGACATATACAATCATTTTTATAATATTATATGTCACACTATATTTTTAATGGGAGAGATTTTTAGAAAATAACTTACAAAAATAACACCAATTTACATAAATATCCTTATTTTAAAACATGGTTATAAAAAATGTTAATTATACTTTAAAAAACTTATTTCTTTACGTACGTGTCAATTATTGATGTGCTGAAAGTTATGAAATAGAAAATTCAAATTTTGAATTTCAAAAGAAAAGTGATAAAATGAGTCTTGTACGTTGTTTATAAGTAAAATTATAAATACATGTAACACTACTAAAAAATAATTGTGCATGTATCACTACTCTTATTCAATCAGAAATCCGTACGTAGAGTAGCCATAATAAACTTGATTATAAGTTTGTTATGAGAGGACTTCACAAGTACTATCCTTTTATACGACGAAGTTAAGTCTCCTTTCCTCACCCAAATTCAAGATTTTTTTTTTCTCATAAATAATATCGTACAGAAAACTATTCTAGGCCAACCTCAATTTTCTTGCAGCATTCAAGTCCATAATTACTTTCACACCATCTACAATTGAGCTGATACGTACAAATTGAGTACTTATATATAGGCCGGGTGGGAGGTTCGACCTGATTTTCCAGATTGGAGACTAGGACTTATGTCATCTGGTCCAAATGACCTTACCATGGCGATGATACTTTAGTTTGTTAGTAATTTGCTAATTTGACCCAATACTCCAAGCTCTCATGTAAATTAACTTATAATTTACATCATTCGAAATAGAAAGGTCGATTCTTTTTTACTTTTTTGCCAAAAAAGAAGTCACTAGGAATAATACCTTGGAGGCGGGTGTATTAATTGTGGCCGTTCAACACAAAAAAGTTGTCTGAATTTTTATTTCTTTTATTAATGTTAGTTTAGAAGCAAGACTCTAACATCTAAGCCTTGTAATAATAATAAAAACTTTGACTACCACACCTCTATATATATATATAGACTGATCTACCCTATTACAAAATTAGGAGGGAAGCTGAATATACATACATACATACATATATATATATA